>WWET01000366.1:241711-253794 GCA_011038615.1 Limnodynastes dumerilii
CCATGTCTGCCCCTTTTAATGTCCAGCCTCCATGTCTGCCCCTTGTAATGTCCAGCCACCATGTCTGCCCCTTGTAATGTCCTGCCTCCATGTGTGCCCCTTGTAATGTCCAGCCTCCATGTGTGCCCCTTGTAATGACCAGCCTCGATTTCTGCCCCTTGTAATGTCCAGCCTCCAATGTGTGTCCCTTGTAATGTCAGCCTCCATTGTTTGTCCATTGTAATGTCCAGCCTCCATGTTTTCTGTTACTTACCTTTGACGTCTTCTCCCTTCCTCCGCGGCGCTCCCTATCTCTGCTACTGTCCCGCTGAACTGTGTTAGGCAACTTTCTGATCTAATGTTGAGAGAATTTCTTTCATTCTCTAAGCTCCTTCCACTACAGCTGGGAAAGCTGGGTAATGTGTGGCTATAGTATGTGGGTGGGGGGTTATGTGCGTTTATAGTATATAGGGGAGGGGGTAATGTGCGGTTATAGTATTTGTGGAAGGGGGTAATGTGTGGTTATAGTATGTGCATGGTGGGGGTGTAATATGTGGGTAGAGTATATGTACTGTATCTGTAGAACTGTATATATGTAGAAGCAAAGTATAAAACTTTCAAACAGCAAAAATATAATTTCCAAGATTTTTCAGAGGGGAGGGGGGGGGGTCTGTGTCTGTGAATTTCTTGTTGAAAAGGTGGTAACCCTAGAATTCACCTGTCCCTAAAATTGCTTTGCGGATGCGATGGATGACATCACTGACGCGCTGTTTACGACATGCCTGTCAGAAAACGCCAGCCATTGTGGAGCTAGGAGAGTCGGCAAGTGAGAAGTCAGAAGAGCGCGGCGGAGGAGGAATGAAAGGGGGATACATAGGTAAGTAAAAAGGAGAGAGGCTGGAGAACCATGGTGGGAAATACTGAGGAGGGTTGGAGACACATGATGGGGAATACTGAGGGTTGGTTGGAGGCACATGATGGGGAATGCTGAGGGGGGCTGGAGGTACATGATGGGGAATACTGAGGAGGGTTGGAGACACATGATGAGGAATACTGAGGGCGGGGGGGTTGGAGGCACATGATGGGGAATACTGAGGGGGGCTGGATGCACATGATGGGGAATACTGAGGGGGGGTGGGAGGCAAACTATGAGGAATACTGAGGGGGGTTGGAGGCACATTATGGGGAATACTGAGGGGGGTTGGAGGCACATGATGGGGAATACTGAGGGTGGCTGGATGCACATGATGGGGAATACTAAGGGGGGCTGGATGCACATGATGGGGATTACTGAGGGGAGTTGGAGGCACGTGATGGGCAATACTGAGGATGACTGGAGGCACAAGATGGGAGATACTGAGGGGGCTGGAGGCACATGATGGGAGATACTGAGGAGGACTGGAGGCACATGATGGGGAATACTGAGGGGGGCTGGAGGCACATGATGGGGAATACTGAAAGTGGCTGGATTCACATGATGGGGAATACTGAAAGTGGCTGGATTCACATGATGGGGAATACTGAGGGGGGCTGGATGCACATGATGAGGAATACTGAGGGGGGTTGGAGGCACGTGATGGGCAATACAGAGGATGGCTGGAGGCACAGGACACCCATACAGAAACCCTGGCGACGCAGGGATCACCCACTACCCCTGACGACGGAGGGACTTCTTCTGCCGGCGACGCAGGAACCGCCCCTATGCTTTTTACTTTTCTCCCTGAAATTACTTTTCAAAAGTAGGCAACCATGATTACCATTCTTGAAGTCATCATGGAGAATACACATATAATAACACATGAGGAGCCCTGTGACCAAATCCTTGTCAACCAGTGTTATTTACCTTTAATAATTGTATAAAGGGGGAACAAGGGTGTGGAGGAAATTTGATAATCACTATTGTACTGTATTATGAATATATGAACGTATACATTACTTTGGACATAATCATGTGAACTAAGGACATTACTATGTGACATAATCATGTGATATATGAGGTACATAAAATGAGGGAAAGGTAATATTATCTTGCTCACGCGCCAATCTAAGTTTTGATTGAGACATTACCTAATATAATATTAAATATTACATACAGAATTTCAAAAAAATTAACAATGTGTATTTAAAAAAATAAAATGCTTTACCTACTGACCGCTATAAAAATTATCTACCAATGATTTCATATCTCTAAAATTCCAATTCTTATTTTTGTATGTTGTGTATTCATTATTTTTATTTTGCAGCTTAATTCAACACATACATAACATTTTTATTTACTGTATTGTATTCCAAAGGTCAGCTTGCTTCTGAGTCAATGCACATTTTATCAAGTCATATATGCTTTCTCTATTTGATTTTAAAGTACTGTATTTTTGCATTTAAAATGCTTCTTGTTGATAAAAATAACTTCAAAATAATAAAAATAAAGGGCCGGATCCTAACCTACGCGCTTTATGGGCACGCAAGGTCATACGGCTGTTTTTGTATCGGGGAGTGCATGCCCTCTGCACTCCCTGCTCTCGGTAGTAAATCTGGACATTTACGCCTTTCGGCCGCAAACCTGGCTGTGATGGGGTTTCCCCCGCCACGTTCCCTCATTTACATGTCTATCTCCGCCTCGACGGCAAAGATACGACTGTTGTGAAGGGGGAGAACGGCCCCTTTCCCGTAACAGCGGGCGTACGCAACATACGTTATGTACACCGACCCTTACGGCGTCATAAGAAAGTTGTGTGCATGCATTCAAGATGGGGGAATTACGTACGCGCTGTACGTAATTCCCCTGTCGTACGGACCTGAGGATCAGGCCCAAAGTGCATATATAAAATTTAGCATGCATATAAGAGCAATTTGTAATGAAGTTGTTCAGTCATGAACTCAGTGATGTTGTAGTGAAGGTTTCAGGAAGAGATGAAAAGGTTTTTTCCAGCAATGCAACGAAAATATTCCCCTTTGCTTTGTCATTATACCATTATACATGTTTAAAATTATTGGACCTGATCCAGATGTAATAGCAAATTCAGCAATGGCAGTAACCCAGAATAAATAAATAAAAACTGAAAAAGGGGCGAGGCTTTGCGAGTAGGCAGATGGACCAACATGGAAGTGGGACCCTATGCCTGTCATACAGGAGGAATCCCACCACAGAGGAGGCAACGCTGTGCTACCCTAAAAATCTAACTGTATATGATATATTATGGGTCTGGGATTGGAAAATACTATAATATAATGGGATATAATAGGGGCCTAGGCAGGGCCGATGCTAGGGTGTTTGGCACCCCCCCCAGCGAACTTAAAATTTGCACCCTTGTTTAACAAGTTAACACCAGTTGCCATCTTAGATTATAGTAAGCGTCATACAACACAATCTTGTACCCACAATATAAGAAAGTAAATCATAGTCACCACTACACAATACAGACAGTTGTCTAATCTTTGTTATACAGTTCCCACTTTATCTTAAAAAGCACCACACAATACAGATTATATATCTTCTAGATCATTCATGTTTCTTAAGCCTTCCAGTATTCCCAATTCATGTCTCCCTGGCTCCCAGTATTCCCCATCATGTCTTTCCTGTTCGCAGTATCTCCATCATGTGTCTCCAGAACCCCAGTATTCCCAAATCATGTCACCCCAGCACCCCATCATGTGTCTCAAGCCCCCCAGTTTACCATCATGTCTCTCCAGCATCCAAGTATTCCCAATAATGTCCCTCCAGTCCCCCACCATGTGTCTCCATCCCCCCAGTTGACCATTATGTTTCTCCAGCTCCCAGTATCCCCATCATGTGTCTCCAGCCCCCCAGTATTCCCAAACAATGTCTCTCCAGCCCCCTAGTATTCCCAAGCATGTCTCTCCAGCCCCCCACCATGTGTCTCCAACCCCCCAGTTCCCCATTATGTCTTTTCAGCCCCCCAGAATTCCACATGTCTCTCCAGCCCCCCAGTTCCCAATCATGTTTCTCCAGCCTCCCACAATGTGTCTCCAGCCCCCAAGTTCCCCATCCTGTCTCATCAGGGCCCCAGTATTACCCATTTGTGTCACTCCAGCCTCTAAGTGTTTTCCCACTGATGTTATTCATTTACCTTAGATGTCTTCCCTCCCTCTGCGGCACACGCTCCTTCTCCTTCCTAGTGATGCTGGTGTCACAAGAAAGGAGTGTCCTTTGCTTGCAGGAAGCCCCTGCTATCAGCTGCCAAGCGAAACACAGAGCAGCTGATAGTAAACCCTCAGCAGATGAAAGGGGGTTTCCTATCAGTTGCATTGTGTAGCTGCAGCGGTAGCTGATAGCAGGGACCTCCTGTCAGCTGTGCACTGCAGCAGGAGCAGAGAACGGGGGATCGGGGGAGATGACCGGCACCTCTCCAGCCTGGTGCCAGTCTGAACCACATCCCCCGCTTACCGCATCACGGCGGCCCTGGGTCTAGGAATGGCATATTATATACTGTATATAGAGTGCCATTCCCAAAACCTAATATTAACCACCTATATTTTAGTATTTGCCTTAAATAGACCCCCAATATATTGCCACATGTATTTTATGTAGTATGCCATGTCAAGACCCCTAATATTTCTCACATGTTTTACACACATTGGAAACTCCCCCTTTAAAAATCCTGCATTTGCCACTGAACGGAGCCTAACATACGGAGTTTGTAGATACCATATGTAGATAACCAGGACACTCTTCCTGCATTCATATGTGTGGATGGTGGCTCTGTGTCTTGAACCCTACCTTTAAGTATTTGCACGCCAGCTTGTGCATGCGGAATACATGATCATATGTAAGGGCTAAACACAGCCCTTAATGTACGATTTACATGTCTAATCAATCTTGCAGTGGCTGAATTCTGCATAGAATGCAGAATTGGGCTGCTGCATTCTGTTGTAGGAATATAGGTACTCCTATTCAGAGCCAGTGTTTTTTTTGTCACAGAACGCACCGGAATGGAGTTCTGGCACCTTTTTTCTACGGATTTTCCAAGTTTTAAAAGTTTTACAAATTTTGGCGGCAAAATCATTAAAACGGTGCATGCGGGCTGCTTGTGTGTCGAGTCTGATGCATGCGTACTTCGTCCGCGCTGGTTGTGATGGCATTTCTTGGCTTGTGGCGCTACCTGGCTTGTGATTGGTCGTGTGGTTGCGTATGAGTTGATATAAGTTCTGGCACCTATATTTTTACAAATAAAGCACTGTCCAGTGCTGACTTACATACTTTGCGTACTTAAGGCGGTGGATGTGATTTATTCTGGATTAGACGCATTGGACCTAATTCCCAGTTATTCTGCTGCTATTTCAGTGTGCTTTTTGAAGAATGGTTAAGCTGCACATGCGCGGTACCTTTATTTACGCAATCTAGGTTGGATTTAGAAACAGGGATTCCTTATGAGCGGGCTTCAAGTCCGCTCATGATAAGATAAGTAAGAAGGGCTGTGCCAGTCCTTGTTAAGAAGCAACTTAAGCAAAGTGGGTGGGGGAAGGCATTTAAATGGGGTAGACAGGGCATGGTTTGCTAACTATAAGCATACTTTAGCAATTTAAGAAGAGGATACACACAGGAAGATAAGGCTGCCTATGGCCTTCCTAAGTCAGTTAAGAACCATAAAAAAGAAAGCGTGTCAAGGGAGTTACCTTTTAACTTAGGTGTGTATAATTTCGAATTCGTTCCTTCTTGTCGTCTTGCTAACTGTGAATCAGGTCTATTATCTTTAACTAAAGCTGAGGTCCATCAATTAATTTTCAAATTTCTAGGGATAAATATTAAAATTTTGAGTCCATTCTGGAAATGTACCATATATTTTATTTATTTCTGTTTGTTTTTTTTAATTTATTTTCTTGTTTCTATTTAGTGTATCAATAATATAAACTTTAAGATTTATACATTAGAATTTACTGTAAATGTATTTTACTGGGAGAACTGTATTATGTAACATTATGAAATATGTAATAACAGCAACACTATATTTGTATTGCACAAATGTGTTCTGAATGGCAGATGTTATTACCAACGTCCTTCCAAGTAACATTGCAAGCAAAGCAGGATAAGCATGCTATACTCACTGTGCATAAGAAAGATTATCTTGACAGTGTAGAGGGGGAAACATTGTGGTGATGAAAGGCAAAACTGCCAGCATTAATGAGAATAAGCTGACAGATTATGAGATAACTATCATATTCAATTAACTAATACTTTCTTAATGCATGAGAACAATATTGTCCTGTCTGCTGCCTGCTCTGTCTTTGTTAAGGTAAAGGATGTCATTGTTTTTTCTCAGTATGAAAATATTTGATCTTTTTCTTTCTTTTATACTCAGAGAAATCTTGCAATTAGTGAGGTTACATTATAATGAATTTCCCTTATACATTGGGGAGTTGCACTTACACCTTTTTTATCTGCAAGTGTAGACCTGAGCAATACCATGCCAGGGGAGGAAAATTTAAATTGTGAAAGCGGAATTAGAATTGACAGGTGAAGTTTCTTAGCTCAACTCTGTTTTACAGATAAGACATAAAGTTATGCAGTATGGGCCTGATCCAGACCCCCGCCTGCCGCCGTAGTTATGGCGGGCGGATGCGTAAGATTGGCTGTTTGACCGATCTACGCATGAACCGGGCAGATGTTGCCCGGCATAGTTAGAGATTTTAGTTACTGTGGATGCGGCGTCTGTAACTGCAGCGTAGTTGCGTTTGAGGGGGGCGTTCCTCGCCATAACTACGCTGCAGTTAGGGAAGGTAGGCGGGGGAGGCAGGGTAATGAGGCAGGGAGGGCAAGGTTAGGTAGTTACGATCTGTTTCCCCACGTAATTACACTCAGTTACACCAGCTGAAGTTAGGGTAGCCTTCAGCCAGGGTAACAGTGTGAAATTACGCAGGGACAGGGGGAATGTTGGGGGGAGTGCATCGATGTTATGCTGAGCATTAGTACGCTCAGTGCAACATCGTAGATCTGGATCAGGCCCTATGTGAGTTCTATGTGCAAAAGTAAAGTATTTTCCCTGCATGAAAAATATTTAAAATGAATTAGCTTCCCTTGCATTGCAAAATGGCTTAACCGAGCTGTACACTTGCACCTGTTTTTTCCTTGCTCCCAAATTCTGAATCAGCCCCCAGATATTTAACTAATAAAATATAAGAAAAAAGGAAATAAATGCCAATTTAGGAAGCATAAGCAGACAACAATTATGGAAACACACTAGCTCCAAATCCCTTGAGTCCCACCACAGATGCTTCTCTTAAAATTGTAGTACATAATGATCCTTGGGGATGATCCAGAGACTAGGGGTAACCGCAAAAACAGGTGCAGGCCTGAGCTGGAGAAAACCATGTTGGAACGTGAGGGGTGCAAATGATTTTTACATTTTCTTATTGCACATTTGTGTCTCATTTTCTGTATAACCTATCCAGAGTTGCCAATGTCAGAACTCTGGATAAGTCACATGCATTTTCAACAGCAGATCTGCGCATTCTCAGCGCTAAAACTCAGGAACCTAGAACTCAGCTTAACGTTTAAATATTCCTAATTTCCTATATAAATAATAAATGCCTTTAAGTTTCTCTAAGTGTCTGAAATGGGTTTGCTTATAATTGGTTGAGGAAAGTTAATGACCGTGCGGCCGCAGACCTAGTCGTAACGGGGCTTCCACGCCCCTGACCCCTCATATACATTGCTAGCCCTGTCTGTATGGTAGGGATACGGTCATCGTAAATGAAGGGTAAGCCCCTTCTGTGTAATTACTAACGTATGTAACTTAGTTATGTACGTCAGAAATTACGCAGTCGGAACATCGGGCATGCACATGCGCAGATGTTCCGACACAGGGGACTTACGCAAATGACTTGCAAAAGTCCCCTGTTGGCTGTAGGTTGGGATCTGGTCCTATGATTACAATGTTTTTAATAATTATGTTAGCTCGGTACACATTGGAAAGTTAAGTAATGAAGCAACATTATGCACACAAAATAGAAGTTGCTCAGATCAATTTATAGGTTAATGTAAACAGGTGCATAGGATAATCTCCTAGCAACAGAAACACAGGAAAGAAAATGCCCCAGCAACACTGCCATTAATCAGTAACAGACTATACCTTTCTATTTGTAAAATAAAACGCAGAAACGTCCGTTACACATATTTGCAAATATATGATAAGCCACCAGCCACCGTCAAGACCTTTCTGGATGAAACGCATCCAGCGAGTTGCATAAAGTAAACATACAGTACTTGACTGCTGTACAGTTTCCATATAAATTATGGAAGTTTGAGGACCGATTCTATTCCCTGCCATGTTGCATTTCCCCATGTTGTTAGCTTATTTGTATATTGTTAGGGCGCAATTTGTACCTCGCACCATGCAGTTGATTAAGTTTACTCTCATTTAACGCAAGCAAAGATGTAAATTGCACCCAACGAAAAGCTCCTATTAGAAGCTAGAGAGGTGCAAATTACTATAGACATGATTGATAAATTCATTTCATTTCATAACTTCCTAAAACATTTTTATATGTATGTATGGATGGACCAGATTCACACATAAGCCATAGGGCACCCTTAACTACTCATGTGTATTTTCCCTCTTAAGGAGGGAAAATATGGATGGAGGTTCCCCAGAACTCCCTCCCAGCCTAATTTACATTCCTCCCCCCATCCACTTTACGTAACTTACCCCAGGGGCTGCCGTGGCACGCCTCTTCTTACCTTAAAAATTGTGTCTATATGACTACGCATGTGCAGTGGCCTTGTATGCAAATATCTGCACCTAAGAAGCATCAGCTATAAGATAGATAGATAGATAGATAGATAGATAGATAGATAGATAGATAGATAGATAGATAGATAGATAGATAGAAATGGAAGGGTTTGGGTAAGGATTAGGGTAAGGGTTAGAATTATATTAATACTCATAATTTGTTGCAGCATTTTCTTTCTAAAGTGACGATAAGCAGTTGTTGCAATATACTGAATTTAATTAATGATTAGTTCTCCAGCTCAACTACTGTGCACCGCTGGAACATGTTACTAACTCCAGTGTCAATCATCATTTGACTCAATTAGAAATGGAAACCACTATTTAAACCTCTGACCACAGGAAACCTTCACTCTTGAACTACTTACCCTGACAAAGCAATTACTCATGGTGGCTCAGTGAGTAGCACTGTCTGGGAACATCTGTGAGCAGATTGCATATTTCTGGTCATATGTAATGGTTTGTAATTTTGTAAGCGCCTAACCCAGCCCATACTGTACAATTGAAATGCCTCACCCCACCCACAATGCATATATGTGGCCATACGTAGTGATGTTACGCCCTATCGTATGAATCTCTGATCATACGTAAACAAGTTATATACAATCACTGACATAAACATCTGTGCCCTCCCACAGCCCCACTTATGCATGCCGCATGTGTAAATCGGCTGTTTTTATTAAATCTGGATCAGGCCATAGTACTTAGGTATATATATTTTATCAGAACTGTATGCATCTTACGAACCATGATGTCATTTTTTTAGAGTCTTTTATATGGACATGTATCAGAATTATGCACACAGTAGTTAATTTAACATTTGTGCTTATTTCATTAGATAGATTCAATTTTGGCAGCAATAATTTGCCCTAACTGTTCTAGATAATGGTTATCCAGCAATATAATGAGAACACAGACGTCACTTTCAGAGGAGATAGAAACAAACTGTAAGGTGCACCCAGATGGTAGCCACTGTTGTAGGACCATGAAGCAACAACTCACTATAAGCAAAAAGTTAAGGGGCAGGAAAATAAGCAAGAAATGTCATTGAAATAAAGGTCAGGATTTAGATCAAAACCTCTAAAAGAAAACATAATGGTCAAGGACAAACATGTGATGATAGCTACGGGAGTTAGCTGAATATTAGTGCTGTGCACGTGTTTAACCCTCGTGCGTATGAGATACATATGGGGAGGGGTGGACATAGGTATTTAAATTGTACAGTAATGGCTTGGCTAAGCCCTTACGTACAATCCAGTAGCAATCAAATGAAGGCAAATTTCATCTGTTCAAAACAGTATTAAAATTGAGAGGTGATATTTTCTAGCCTGTTTATAGGCATCGGAATGGGAGTGGTGAGGCAAGGGGGATAATTGCCTGCAAAACTCTAAATGTGAAGGGGACACTGTCCACAAGAGCAGGGGTGCTAAGTGTTCTGTCTGCCAGTCATAGTTAAGTTCACTGTAGTATTGCTAGGATTGTCGCAGCAAAATGGCATCTTCAAAATACAAATTAGCTGTCGGTTGTGTCTATTTTTAAAATGTAGCTAGAAGTTTATGCCACAGACCCACCGCAGGGGCCAACAGTTTCCAACGCACCAGGGGCAGGTGGCGGGGGGGGGGGTGAATGTGAGAAGTGGAGACTTTGGCTTAGGCTGCAGGAAGGGGATGGATTGGATAAGGAAAAGGTTAGGGTTAGGCTAATGGAAGGGGAGGATTCGGGTGAAGATTAACATAAGGGTTGAGGTTGGGGAAATAGGGATCAGCTCTTATCTGTATTGGCAGGGCAGGAACTCCATCTTTGCAAATGGGGTGTCAAAAACGGCCCTTTTTAAAAAAAGGCCATTCTAATCGGTGAATCACACCACACCATTGACGTCAGCTTACTGATGAGTCTGTATGATCATTTCAGTCATAGAGACTTGCATTGTGCAGGCCCCTCCTCCCTGAAGCCCCTGCCAAGTCCAAACAATAGTTTCTAAGTAAGACTTAAACAAAAAGAGGATCCCCGCACTAGTATAAGCCGTCTTGTATACAATACTGTATGGATCCTATGTAAATTCAGGATCCATTGATCCTATGTAAGGATTGGTGCACTGAAAAATACTGAAACAAATTGAAAAGGGGAGGAAAAAAGTGTAACTGGTTCAGGCACTCTCAGTAAAGTATAAATATGTGTGTAATTAAAAATCAACTTTTATTGTTCTTATTTAAAACAAGGATGCAAAATAAAATCAGATGGGTAAAGATCAGAAAAAATTATCAAAATTGAAAAAGGGCTGCTACCATATGAACCTTATTATTAGAATAAACTGCAACAGTAATTAGAGGAATAAGACCAAATTATATCTGTGGTCATCTGGATATATTGATCTCAATATAATCTATGGTAATAATCTCTTATATAATATCAAGTACTGTTTCAAACTCATATATATATATCAAATATCCTAAAGTATTGAGAACGCAGGATGTCAGTGGGTAACAGCATTAATATATTTTAGTAGTCGAACACAGTGAAACAAAATATGAATTAACAAGGCTGCAGCACTAAGATCTATTATTTGGTAAATGTACCTGATGTGTTATATGGATCATTATTTAAACTATCGATATTTTCAGGGGAAAGTTAGTATAGAAATGCTGGTATTTCTTATATTAACTGCAGGGCACGTAATATGCTTAAAATAAGTATACTCATTATTACTCTACACACAATTAAGAAAGACAGCAGATACTAGTAATCATAAATGTATACCCCAATTATGTTTTAAAAGAGGATAAAGCCTCCATTCCCCTGTCCGCTCTCCCTACCTCGGGAGCTGGCGGATCATAAGATCTACACTGACAAACACGCTCTCAAAGGCAGAGTTCCCTATCCCAACTGAGAGGGAACTCTGCAGTGTAGGACACAAAAGTGAAAACGCTAGCACCACTGATGAGAGCTTGCCTGTCTCCACTACATGGGAGATTACAGGCCAAATTTCTTATTATTCTAAGTTACTGAAAAAGGCAGTATAATAGTAAAATAAATATGAAGGTTAGCAGCCCAAGACTTTAGGATATTTGATATATATGAGTTTGAAACAATACTTGATATTATATAAGAGATTATTACCATAGATTATATTAAGATCAATGTATCCAGACCATATATATATTTTGGTCTTAGAAACATAGAAAGTGACGGCAGATAAGAGCCACATGGCCCATCTAGTCTGCCCATTTATTTATTCAAAACTATACTGACCCTAGACCCTATTTACCCTCAATTTGGTTTACAATTTAGGATACCCTTATATTTATCACAAGCATGTTTAAATTGTTCTACTGTATTGGCCTCAACCACCTCAGATGGGAG
>WWET01000366.1:265464-275817 GCA_011038615.1 Limnodynastes dumerilii
TGCTTCTCCCAGAAATATAGACTGTCCATTACATGAGTAATCACCTTTTCTGTGATTCAATTCTTTTCTTTTTATAAGTTATTTGCAACTATATTGTATGTTATTTTGTTATAATTTGATTAAATCTTTGTTAATAAATTTCATTTATTTGGGTTCTTATGAAATTAAGTGCCACCAGCAGCTTGCTCGGAAAATCACTGCACATAACTGAATCATATTTGTTATGATCAGTTTGTTATTGATAGCTATGTTTAAAGTAGAGTTTTGTGGATATAGAAGGAGTGAACCGAAGCCTCCTTAGATAGATTGTATGCTATCCAAACAAACCTTGGTGATGCCAGTAACAGGTAGTGTGTGAGGTAAACAGGGGGAATTAAACATTTTTAGGCAGATTAGGTGGTTGTTTTGATTAACTCTTTGACACACTTGTCAGTCACAGAGACTCAGGTGAGTGCTGATCTTGACAAATTGTCTCACTTCCGATACTAAGTATGCATGTGTTCTGTGTTTCTGTGATGAACAATAAATCTGGCTTTTGGTCTAGACTTGTGTTGCTGAGCTCTATGTATTCACATTGCACCACTTACCAAAAGTCCCATTGTCATCTACAGCATCCCTGCCATAAATCCTCTACTAATACTTCCTACACTCAGCATTCTTTTAACGACTAATAGGTCCCACTTCTATCAAATGTCGGATGATAAAAGTTTGGAAATGTACTTATGTTGTGGTGATTTAAAGACTTTTGTTTTGAATATCTGTTCATCAACTTTGTTGTCATCCCTCATAATTTTAATTAGACTACAGTATTTTATGACAGACTTTATCATTAATAACTTATAAAAATATGTGTTTGACATCTTGACTTGTGAGAAACTAGTTATTCAAATTATACTGTAAAAATAGTATATGTTGAAATTGTATTAGAAGCTGTAGTTGTATTAGAATATATTTTTTATTACACTACCCTTTAAGTCCATGCAATTTTTCATATATATATTTAGAAATTATATATGTGGGAGCCCTAATTCTGAAAGTATAGTTCTAGCATGTTTACAGTCAAAGTCCCATTTTATATTTCATATTTCATATTTTTAAACTTTCCTGAAATTTACACTCTTCTGTTTCCTTTATTCCCTAATTCATATATATGGATCTATTTCCCTAATAATTTCCCTAATAATACATGACCTTTTACCACATTTTAATGCTCATATATCTTTGTAATGTTGTACAGTAGTGTGTTGTGTATTATTACAACTGTTTAGCAAGATCTGGATGTAATCTTTATAAAGTTCTAACTATTCATACAGTACACATGACTGTGAACATGTTTCCACAGACAATTACAAATATGTTTTGGTTTTTTTTCAAAAGCTATCATTTAAGGGTATATATATTTGACATTTTACAGAACGGTGTAGAGATGGGTTGTTTCAGACAAATTTAGTGTTATCAATAAAATAAAATTCTAAAGTTATCTGCGCTAAAACACTGCAGCCAAAAAACAAAAGGATTAAAAGAGTGTCCTACACCCTCAAAAAATGAAGAGCAGATAGAAAATAAATAATCCCTTTGAACCCCCTCGAAACGCGTCAGCTCGGTGATTCGAGACCGCAGCACAGCACCTCAACCCGACGGCTTCATCCTTGGTTCCCCCTGACATTCTCCATCTAGGATGGTTCCCGGGCATTTCTTTGTCCAAACAGTGGGTTATTGAACCTTATTTTCCAGCGTGTACCGACGGGTACGAACTTTTGCTTTGTTTCTTGCGGCCTCATTAGAGGTCTTTTTACCTCATCAAGTGTTGTTTATGTTTCAATAAATTGTGATCTTAACCATTTCCTTTTTTTCTCTCTCTGTTTTCTATATGATAACTGCCACTGAGTGACAAAGGATATCGACACTTAAATTTTGTGTTATGTGTGACTATTTCTGTTTGCTATATTTAATGTTTGAAATATTACATTAAAATATATATATATCTATTTAGCGTTTACATTTCCCACAGACTTGAAGATTTAAGTTGTGCCAAAGATCTCCCAAGTCCATCTGTCAATATGACCTGCAAATTTCCGGAAAGATATTTTTAATACTTATATCCCAAACTATGAAATTCTAGTGGAAAAAAAGACAGAATTGAATGTGCAGATTTCTTTGCATTCAGCAATTTTTGTTACACAACTTGAAAAGTTAGTTTTGATCACTGCCAAAATACAGTTTTATTTTTTTTGTTTAGTAGTTTCACAAATCAACAATATGTTCTAAAACTGGAACTGAGCATAAATATTTATTGGCTTCCTCACTCTGTTAACTCTTTTGCCAATGACAAAAAAAACCTGGATACGCAGTTTTATGATTTATTTCTTTGACTTTGATTTTGCTATGTAACTTATCTTACAATCTTTTATCATGAAAGCACTTTCCTTTTTTTAAATCAAATGTTTTTTATTAACATTTTTTTTGTCAGCATTACGAACATGCATTCAAAAAGAAAACTGACAAAGTTACATAGGCAATATAATACAAGAATACAGACATGACCACAATGCAGATTTCAAATATTACTTGTACAGTTACAACAGGCCATAGACACATTTCAGTATATAACTTGCATAGGAAGATGGCCCCCTTTGAAAACCTAAAATTACCATTTAAATGTAGAGGAGAGACCAAAAGCATAGAAACAACCTAAGACATATATAAGAAAGTAAAGTATTAATACCTCCAAGTGAACATAAGGAGAAAGACCCAAATAAACAACAGTTAACCAGTTATCCCAGATCTTGTTAGAGTTATCAGGGTACTCTTTACTGTAAAATACAAATCTATCATAATTAAGGGAAGAAATCACCAGCCAGAGCCAATCCTCAACTGAGAATTCGCATACGCTCGTCGTACGCTCGCTTGCGAGCGTTGCTCTGGATCAGGCCCAAAGTTACATAGGCAATATAATTCAAGAATACAGATAAGACATTGGCATGACCACAATGCAGATTTCAAATATTACTTGTACAGATACAACAGGCCATAGACACATTTCAGTATATAACTTGCATAGGAAGAAGACACCCTTTGAAAACCTTAAATTACCATTTAAATGTAGAGGAGAGACCAAAAGCATAGAAACAACCTAAAACATATATAAGAAAGTAAAGTATTAATACCTCCAAGTGAACATAAGGAGAAAGACCCAAATAAACAACAGTTAACCAGTTATCCCAGATCTTGTGAGAGTTATCAGGGTACTCTTTACTGTAAAATACAAATCTATCATAATTAAGGGAAGAAATCACCAGCCAGAGCCAATCCTCAACTGAGAAAGCATCCGAAGCATACCAAGTGCATTCTACACAAATGTCAGTGGCGCATCCATATTTTTTAAAAATTGAAAAATGCTCATATTGTGTGTGCCGCAAAAGGGGCGTTTCTTCACGGCCATGTGGGGCAGACTGACATAGAGGAAGATGGTAATGGTCTTTGCTGCAATAGGGAAGCAGGTGGACACAAGCTCTGGTCCATTGTGTAATGTGCTCTATTACTGCTATTAGTTGTATACCTTCAAAATAAAACTATTATTTTATTGTGTGAAAGAAGTGACTTATAAATCACCTAAAAAAATATCAAAAAAGTGACTTATAAATCACCTAAAAAAATTATCAAAAACAGGACTTGTTACAGCCAATAACCAATGCAATTCCTTATGCTATGGTATTTTTTAACAGTGCCATCATATTAAGTAGTTCTATACAATTTTAAACAATCCTGAGTTTGCCACTGAACATTATCCGACATACATATGGAGATTAATATTTGTCTGAGTGGCACAGTCAATCTCATCTCCCAATCCCAACCTATATATGCACTACCTTGGATCCAGGTTGGGGAGATAATTATACGTGATACAGCAAAAACCACTCCAGGTGTTATATTATTGTGAACTGTAGTGACATTGGGCCGGATCCTCAGTAACAGCCGACAGGGGAATTACGTACATGTCGTACGTAATTCCACTGTTTTGAAGGTTGTGCGCAGGGGCTGTTACAAAAAACTATGTGGGCGTAAAAGTTAGGGTAGGAATTTGGACACATAAGTGTCCAGATTTACTACCGTCAGCGGGGAGTGCGCGGGGAGTGCACGGGGCGTGCACTCCCCACTACGATGCCGGTTGTACTGGCATCGGGCGCCTGTAAGGCGCTCATAGGTCAGGATCCGTCCCATTGTCCACCCCACAGATGCTCTTGGATACTTGCCTCCCAAAATTGCGGACACTTTCTGGGTCTGCCTCTAGGGACTTCTGTTGATACTTTTGCCTCCAGGATTAATTAATAACACCTCAGCAGATAGGATGAAATCTGGTCATTCTGATTTGTTTGCTTTGCTAGCTTCTTGTGTATACCAGTCCTGCTGTTACTGCCGTGTATATTTATGTACAAGCTGCTTAAGTTAATTTGCATCTTTATATTTGGGTTTTCCTAGTGTCCTTTGTTATTTTGACTCATGTTTGTATTTGTGGGCATCTGTATCTTTGCATTCACTTTACCTTTGTGCTTGTAGTGTTTTTGGTTACTGTTACTTTGTGCTCAGTGTTCTCTGATTTCTTTTTATACTTGGTATTGTGTACAACCTGCAGTTTATTTTCATATTATTCCCGGTTTTGCATTGTTATTGTTGCTTCCACATTCTTATTGTTGCTTCCACACAATCCTTTTACCTGTATTCTCTTGTGTGCACTAATAAATACATTTTGGTTTATTCACCTGTGCCTGGATATTAGTGGTTAATTTGTTCAGGCCACAGTTAGACTCAACGCCCTGGGAGCAGTCCCATAACACCAGGCTCCTACTGCACCCTAAACTACAAAACAACATACAAATATGGAGAAAAGCAGCAGCATAAAAGCTCTAAACTATAGAAAGGCATATTGCTGGTCAGCATAATAAAAAATAAGTAAGTATGTAACTGGAATCATCTCACCAACTAATGCTCAGCAGAACAGTCCTAATCAATCTTAGCAGCAAACGATACTAGCACTAAAGGTAATGACTATTCAAGATAAAGTCAGTTGGCTGCAGCAGCTGCAGTATTTTGGAACCTACCAACAAATCCTGCAACAAAAAGGAAAGGAAATAATGCAGCGCTAATGAATCAACAAAAGCTTTATGTCACACAATGCTTAAAAATCAGACAAGTGAGCATATGTGAAATATGTGGAGTTAAATAATATTTTCAGAATCACAATTAAAGAGGTATTTATAAGCCCATATAGATGAGTAAATCGTTAGCATCAAGTATGTTCCATAAGTCAAGTATATGTGGAGATCTATTTCTACTGAAATATGAGTCTATATTTTATTGTTATTCTGAAAATATTACTAAACTTCACATATATTTTCAATTGCTCACTTGCCTCTAATTTGTAGCCATTGTGTGATAATAAAGTTTTTATCGGCTTATTAGCGCTGCGTTATATACTTTACATTTGGTTACAATCAATCTCTCACAATCTCTCACATTTTCCAGGTGCCATGGTCCTGGGGCAAGTTGGGAAAGTCATCTATCTGCATCCCGTGGTGTCTCTAAAAAGTGTATCTGGTCCTCTGCTCATACTCCTAGTCTTGCAAAAAATAACATGTCATATGTCATTGTAGGTCACGCACGTGACATTTAACTTGCAGGAATTGAGCACAGGATTTTTGAACTTCAGCTGAAAAATCAGACAGAGATTTTTTGATTATTGTAGGAAATCTGTCCCATAATCTGGGCCATATTAAGAATAGCATCCTAGTAAAGCAAAATCTTTGCTATTATAGAGGAGGAGCTCCCGATGGCATCTGATGGGCTCTCTCAATTGGAAAAGTCTCAGTAAATTCCAATCTGCCAAACAGCTGAGTTAGCCTGGATTCCAGACACGCTACCAGGTTGAGCCCTCCAATTTTTCAGGAAATCACAAAAAGTTAATATTTTTTCTCCTTAGTGAACCCTCACTATCACTGAGCTTGGAACAAAAAATAGCCATTTGTGATTGTTACTCCGCTAGATGATCTTTCAGTGTCAAAACTGTATGCTCACGGAAACACACTCTGGCTTTGACTTCCTTCAGACCCTCCCAAATTATACATTATAATTTAAATAATTTATACAGTTTGTTGCACAAGTGAAGTATCTGTTATAACTGTGCCATCTGGTTGTAGATGCGTTACCCTAAAGTGCTGATAGAATCCATAAGTTGCACAAAGGTTAGAAGGGGAACCAGAGCCAAGAAGCGGAACCTTGATCCTCCTGGGGAGGGGGTGATGGGAAGGACCTTCTGGAATGGTGTGAAAACTGCTTGAATTTTAGCAGCTGCAGCAGACTGCACTATGTTTAGATCTCTATGCAGATCCTGCAGAGAAGAGATGACAGAAATAATGCAGGAATCTCAGCCAGTGGCAGGAAAACTAACCAGGAAGGTTGAAAATATAAACACAGTTTTGCTGCCAACACTTGTCAGCCAAAGCCAAAGCAGAAGAGATTGAAAACAGCAACAGCAACTGCAAAGGAGAGAGTAGAGAGCCACTGGCATCTCCCAGCTTCTCAACACAGCAGCCAACAGGAGATCTTTTATTGGCGACACTTAGGGTAGCCGCCACCTCTACACAGCCCACAGACCTTCAATCGTATATGGCACTGCCTAGCAACTCAGCCTGAAACACTGCTAAGACAATAGCAGGTAAGCCAGGTGGTCTTTTTTGAGGGTGTATATATTGGAGTAGATTAATTGAAAAATGGATATCTATAAAAACGATATGGTTGACACATTGTGACACTAAGCTCTTTTGACACATCTGGCACTAGCACTTTTCTTTTGCTATATTTGTGGGAGGATTTTCCCTTTTTATGCTTGTGGTGTTGCAGTGGTAGTAGCAGCGGCACAACCTCTTTCTCCCCTGGCAACACAGCCATAGATTCCTCTGCAGGTGCCAGAGCAGGGCCATGTTAACAATGGGGCTAATGGGACTACAGTTCCAGGCCTCCATCTGAAAACACCAAGATTCTTGCTTTATTTTGTCCTGTCATTTGTTTCTGTCCAGTCTCTCTGTGCATCACTGGTGTCCATGTTTTCTTCCTGGCTTCCTCGGTTCCTGTGTGTATCTCTGGCTTTGGATCTTGCTACCTCTACCATTACCTGTTTCTGTATATATATACATATATGTGTATATATATATATATATATATGTTCCTTGTTCCCTGGTATCTGTATTATGCTCCTGTGCCACTTTCTCCTCATCCTCATCTTGTACTGGTTCTCATCTGGTGTCAGTGGTGATCTGCTTCAGTCCTGTCTCCTGTATTGTCTATTTGTCAGATCTGTAGTGATACCTGACTCTTAAATCCTCCTTGCTACTCATGGAGCCACCACAAAGGGCCACAGCCTGCTGTGTGCCTGTTGCATGAGCCTATCCCCCCATCAGGGGCTCTAATTAGACTCCATGGCCCGGTGTAACAGTAACAATGCTTGTGAAAGTTCTCAATAAAAATTTTAGCTGATAATAAAATATGAATTTTGGTTATTTGGAGTGACTCCTTTGCTCAAGGTTTTCTTTCTAAAAATTCATACTGTTGATGACCAAAGAGATTAGAATTATGATTTATATTGTCCTCTTTAATTGATTGAATTAATTTTTGTAATGTGTGGTCACCTTACTTTACTTTTTGGATAATTCAATAATTAGAAATACTATATAAATATAATAATATCAAATACAGGTATTTATTGAAAATCTTAAGAGAACCCAAACTTTGTACAATACTAATGTTTAATAATGTACCATATTGAATTTCCCTTCAAATTGGACAATATTGCCACTTAAGTAAGTGCAGAATCTCCATGCGTAATTTTACGATCAGTTAAACTGCGCATGCCCAGAACCCAAATATACACACGGAAATCATAGCCGACTGATTCACAGACATGGAGGTCTGACTTAGGGCTGATGCACACATCGGCATGGAATGAGTCCCACATGCATTGCTAGAGGGGCAAGACTCTTAATGCAAATGAGCAGCACACGGGATACTAATGTACAGTGCTAACAGAGTCAGTAGTAGGAGTGCCTTGCGTAAACTAACATACGCACAGGAAAAGTTAAGGTAGCCCTCGACTAATCGTAATTTGATGAACCATGTTGTTTAGTGTGAGGTCATGCATTATCACTTACTTAGTTGAGGCCACACCTGCTGTGTGTTTTTAATCAATAAGTGTGTTTTTGAAATGAAACAAATAAAGGCTCGTTTTAAAAATCCCATACTGATTTTACACTTTGTGCAAGAATTTAACCTTGTAAAAGTAGCCATTTTTTTTGTTTTTTTTCCCTATAATTTTTGTGACCAAACACCATTAGATTTACATATTTAACTGTATTGGTTGTTTGTGTTGTTTATCTTATTTAAATTAATTTTTAAAAAATGTTTATGAAACAATAGTGGATCATTGTATTATAATTCATGCAGAATGCATTTATGTTTTTTGTAAAGTATGTCATGATTTTTTGTATTTATAGTTGTATTTTTAATGCTACTTTTGTTTACATATCTTAATGAGAGTATTTGCTGTTTTTAAAACAACCAAAAAATATTTACTTTTTGGAATCATAACCAATTTTAAGCAACTAAACGCACGGCTGATTTACAGCTAATTAAGTCCGCATTTAGCTAAATATTCGCCACAAAGACCAACGTTCTTAGGTAGCACTCCCAACACAGGGGCAGTGGTTAACTGAGTTGTTTACTTACTCATACAGTGATATAGGAGATGATGGCCTCAAACGTGTCAAAAGCAAATCTGATTAAAAAATTTTGCCATTGCGACAAGGGGTCAGATGGAATATATCCTAGGATACTAAAATAGTTAAAAAGGTCAATTCCAGAAGACTGGAAAAATAGCAAATGTAGTCCCTAGGGATAAATGTGGAAGTAGGAAAGAAGCTAGCAACTGCAGACTAGAGTGCCTTATATCAGTAGTAGGAAAAACAAGTCTTATTGAATTTTTTGATTGGGTCACTAAAGTACTGTAGGTCAAGGGGAAGCTATTTAGCTATTTTAGTTACACTGTTACACATAGCAGACTGTTAATTTAGCTGCTGGAAAATTTGGAATTAGATTAAAAAATAGTTGCCTGGAAAAATTCTTGGTTGCAGGATTGACAACAGAGGTTTGTAGTAAATGGAATCTTTGTTCCCAGTACTATTTAATATTGTTATTGGAGATATTACACAATATATTGAGAGGAAAGTCTGCCTTTTTGCAGATCCCACAAAGCTATATAACGGTGTATACATAACAGGAGGGGTAAACAAAATGAGTGATGATCTAGTTAGATTGGAAGAAAGATCAAGAGTATGGCAACTACAGTTTAATGCCACGTTGTCATTATGGGGTATTGTGTGTAGAATTTTGAGGGAAAAAATAAATTTATTCCATTTTGGAATAAGGCTGTAACATAACAAAATGAGAAAAAAGCGTTGTGAATACTTTCCGGACAGAGCCGGCGCTACCATTGGGCAATCTTAGGCGATCGCCTGGAGCGCCGGGCCCAGGGGGGCGGGAGCAGCCCCCCGCTTCCATTTACCTACTTTTTGTGTAAGTCTGCTGCGGCGCTGTGGTGAGTAAAGGGGGTGACGGAGAGATTAGGCTCCGTCACCCCCTTTACTCACTTCAGCACCGCACCAGAGTCTGTGACTGCCTCTCTCACTGCCGCATCTGCTCTCTGATGAATGACACGCTGCGTGACCCCAAGGTCTCGCTGCGCGTCATTCATCAGACGGAGAGAGAGCGCCGTGGAGGAGCTAGGAGCAGGTAAGTGACTGGTGACTGTGGGGGGCTCTGTATGGTTATTATGGGGTGGGGGAAGTGATTATTATGGGATGGGAGCAGTGATTAGTATGGGGTGGGGGCAGTGATTATTATGGGGTGGGCGCAGTGATTATTATGGGGTGAGCGCAGTGATTATTATGGGGTGGGCGCAGTGATTATTATGGGGTGGGGGCAGTGATTATTATGGGATGGGAGCAGTGATTAGTATGGGGTGGGGGCAGTGATTATTATGGGGTGGGCGCAGTGATTATTATGGGGTGAGCGCAGTGATTATTATGGGGTGGGCGCAGTGATTATTATGGGGTGGGGGCAGTGATTATTATGGGATGGGAGCAGTGATTAGTATGAGGTGAGGGCAGTGATTATTAGGGGGTGGGGGCAGTGATTTTTATGGGGTGGAGGATGTGATTATTATAGGGTGGGGCAGTGATTATTATGGGGTGGGGTCAGGGTGTTTATTATGGGAGGGAGCAGTGATTATTATGGGGTGGGGGCAGT
>WWET01000366.1:276567-288003 GCA_011038615.1 Limnodynastes dumerilii
GGTACCTAGCACCGTCCCTGTTTCCGCATGCACTGTAATTACTGAGGGGGCGGGGGGAGGCAGTGGCTCTCTGCCATGTGCAGGCTCTCCATGTCGGGACTGGCTGGCAGAAGCATCTTCGGTCCGGTAAGTATTTAAAGCTACTCTGGTATTTTCTTTTATTTCTGTTGTTTTTTTTTGTTTTTGTTTTATAAGTGATTGGTGCTTACATATATTCCATCGGTCTCCCTTTATATAATATATCCCTTTTTCTCCCCCTAATAACAGCTATTAGGGGGAGAAAAAGGGGTTATATGGGGAGATTGCTGGAATAGAAATCTGAACGCCAGTTTGAGATGGCGTTATTTTAACGCTCAGAGCAGAGTATAAAACTCTCTGAGGGTTAGTATATAGCTAGCCCCATTGAAAACAACGGGTTGGCAAACACAGAAGAAGTTTGACTGCATGGCCATGGAAACAGTTGATTTCCATGGCGGTGCAGCGTGTAAATAGCAAAAAGTTCATTTTTGGAGTTATAACTTCATTACTCCAAAAATGAACTTGTTAAAGCTTTAGTAAATAGAACCCATAATTACCAGATCACACTTGTTCATTCATTCATTCATTCATTCATTCATTCAGTAGCCTTAGTAACAGTTAGTTCCATCGATTGTTTAGAAGCAAGGAAGTCAAGAAGCAACTGGAACTAAAGAGATTAAGAGGTTATTCTTAACTTTGTGCCTCTTTAAGTCCACAGAAACCCATAATTATTCACTAAGCAAACCACACTGTGAACGTCAGTAAATATATTAAGTAACTATTAAGTATTAGTATTAGTAACTATTAAGTATTAGTATTAGTAAGTATTAAATAGTGGCAATTAGTTCAGCAACCTAAACTGAATAGACCGAAGGCAAATCATTGTTTGTCGTTTTTCTTATTGAACTGAAACAGAATCCCCTTTCTTTTCGGTAAAACAAATCTGTAATATGTAAAACAATGTCTTGTGCATCAGTGTGTAGCTTGGTAAGTGACATTCAAACAGTCATGGGCCTGTCAGTGAGGTGTGAAATAGATATTAGTTGTGCTGTGAGTAGTATTAATGTTATCTGATGAACCAAACATTTATCATACATAGAGCAATAGTTCAGCTAGTGTATGCAGTGTTTAAATAATATAGGGCTGAATCAAGACTTCTTAATGTGGCTATTTTTTAGTCAGATTGCAGATGCACATTACTGATATAGGGGCTGGGTTGGGCTCAAAGTAGTCCCTCTTATCCAATGTACAGCATAGGTGTTCTAACTCTACGTTCCTATCAAGACTTTTGCACCTGGGCTATTTAACTTGAGGCAGAAAACTGAAGGTAGCTCTTGGCCATCCATGCGAATTGGTGAGTCTAACACGTTCATGTTTGGATAGTGCAGCCTGGCAATAGCTGACCAATCACACTGATGCATTCACATGAAAAACTGAGGTCTGATCCAGACAAATGTCTCATAGCAAAATGACAGAATGGCTGAATTATGTGCAGTATTGGCAGCGGCAGCAACTTATTTTTAGGTATACAGAAAACCAGCTAATTAAAGTAACTAGCTGGACACCTTAATACCCTGTAAATTATATTGTCTGCACTGTCACTGATAAGCTTGCCCTCTGTTTTTCCTCTCTGTCTTATTTCTCACCATAAATATAAAAAGGAACAAGTAGCGCAAAAATATTGCTCCAAACGGAGCCAAAACTTAAATACAAAAAAGATATAGCGCTTAAAAAATGTAATCAATAATATTTAATAATGTTGGCTGAAAAAATCCACAGAGAACAGCGCTGTTTGATATTATTTTAAAAAAGAATTATTTTTATTCAATATTTAAATCACAAATAAAATTCATACATACTGTATAATTGACACATATAATTTGTATTGCACTAATATCACTGCAGTTGTAAACAGACAGCTTGAGACCACATATATTGCACTATGCCTAAATAGCTTTCGGACTCTTATAAGATACCCAAAGGCAAATGATTGAAACGATAGGTGGAAGTTGTTCTCAGTTAATTGCTCTGTGTTAGCAGGGATAAATCTCCTCCTTTGGAAAAGCATATTATAGGAAAACTGTAAAATAGTAGAATAACGGTGTTACACACCACCGCAGACGCCGGGTGGTGTGTAACGCTGCAGCACCCGTCCCTGCTCCTCTCCTTACCTCCCGACGGGTCACTGCGCCCACTCCTCTCCGTACCGTTGCCCTCACTGCTCCCCGCCTCCCGCAGCACCTCCGGCTCACGTGCATCAGCGGCGGTCATCGGCTCACTCAGGGGCCGTATGGGCGCCGCCATCTTCCACAGCCAGCGTCCGGCGGTTTCCATGGCAACCTAGCCGCGAGCCAATCACCTCTAGGGGCGGTGCTGTCCTCTCTGCAACCCGTGTCTCCTCGCTTCCAGTCAGCTGGCAGGGATTTCTGGCGCGAGCAGAGCCTCTCCTCATTGGTGCCTGTCCCTTTATAAACCTGGCATTTACCTTAGGTAAATTCCGGTTATAGCTTCTGCTACCCCGTGCTTCTTGCTATTCTCTTGCCTCTCTTGTCTTCTGATTCTTTAGCGTTCTTGAGTTCCCTCAGTGTCCCTGCCTTGTTCCTCTCAGTTTCCATTTGTGTGTTCATTCCTTGCTCTTTCCTTACTGCCATACCTCATTTGTATTCCCCTTACCTTCCCTGGTTGCTTGTCTGTGTGGCCCCCAGGGGCTCGTTAGTGTGAGTGCTGAGTGAATTCCCTAGTGAGTCTGTCCAGTGGTGTTTCTCCCAGTTCGTCCGTCTCTATGTTTATTGGTTGTGTGTCTAGTACAGTCTCTTCTGTAACTGCTGCTCCCCGTTTCCCCGCTATCTCTTATCCAATCCCACTTGATCCTTGTTTCCTATTCCGGGTATCCTCTAAGGTTCGTATCCAGAAGAAGTCTCATCAGCTCCAGTCTATCCCCACCATCAGGGGCTCTAGCGAAGACTCTAGACGGGCACTGGCTCTACCTACTGGTGAGTTACCTGATTCCTCTCCTGTTTGTCATTTGTGTCTGCAAATTTAGTACAGGGAGTATCTCCATTGTACTACACTGCCCAGGGGATCCCTAACTCTCCTGGAGAGCCGTAACAAACGGAGTCCAAAGTCTTACCAGGGTGTCCACCAATCTTACCCTTCGTTGAAAGGGATAGTCACTCCTTCTGGGGGAACCACAAGAGATGGAACGGGTTTGCCTGGGTGATCAGCCCAGACATTTGCCTCGGATAGTCAGCCTCCCACTGGATACGATGCTGTGCACCTGAAGAAAACGGACGTGTCGGGGAGGCGCGCTCCTGGATTTAGTAAAACGGCTCTCTAGAATATCATTTGCTGCCTCCAAAGTAAGTAAATGTTGTAGCTTCCCGACCTTCTGAGGGACCACAGGCATAGAACAGGTCTCAAATAGCTTTTTGCAGTGATACCAATTTCCTGACACGTTTTGTCTGAGTGCTTTAGACTTTCTCAAAGCCTTATACTATTTAAGGGGTACCACTCTTGGAATTTACATTGGATTGGGGACACAAGATTAAGGATTTTATGTTACATAATTTTTTGACACATTATTCACGGCGCAGAAGCCCATTAACCCTTGGCATGCTGATTCTTATAGTACTAAAAGGCACAGAATGCCCTGCAAAACATAGGCATGCTGTGCCTTCTAGAACTATATGTGCTAGCATGCTAAGGGTTAATAGCAGCCCGTACATTGCTTGTTTACTTTTTAAATGCATTTTTTTTTCTTTTTTGTTTTTTTACTAAGGAGCACAAAGTGTTCACAAAGTGCTGGTTTTTTTTGATGATTTCTAGGGGGATTTTCCCAGCAATCTTTTTTTTTAGTAAATTCGTCTAGTTTCCAAAGCATCCCCAAAACATCGCCCAAAAATCTATTTCAAGGAAATCGACTTTAGTAAATTTACCTCCAAGTGTGTGTTTTAAATGCTAGGGATCATTTCTACTCCCAGACTGGCCCTGCTGAAGAAACAGATGGGAGACTATAAAAATGCACATAAAATCCTAGGAAGGCTAATAAATGTTTTATCTCGTCCATTACTGGTAGAATGGAATTAATCATCTGAAAAAAATTTATTTTCTTGCTTTTAAAATTAAGAGAAGGAAATTACCATGAATTAACTGTATCTTGTGTTACATGTTTTATTTTTAGTTCAAAATAGTGCCATTTTAGAATAACATTTGTTTATTCTGTCAGACAACCTAGTTTTGTATTTGGTTAACATGGTTGTCAGAGCAATTTTAGATGTGTGGCAAGATAGCCTTTTATTTTGGCACCTCCAAATAGCAATTTAAATCACAGACATATTGGTACTACTTATTTTGCAGTCTAGCTGTAATCTGCAGTCTACCACACCTGCTGGCAGACATTAACATTATTAAATTTTAAAATGCCTGGTCCTGGACACAAAGTACATTATTTGTTCTGGTCTATAATTAGAATAAATATTTTTAAGAAAATTTTGTTGCATTTTTTACGTGTAAATGATTTTCTGGTTACACCAAAAGACAGAGAGCCTTGTCATCGATTTGGTGGTAATATCAAAGAAATAAGAAAACATGACAGAGGTGGGGAATACAGACATGTACTTTGATGTGTTTGAAAAGGGAGTTATACTTCACGCTCTGTTCAAACAGGAAACCCATGTTTCCATTGCAATCTGAGTTTGTGCCAAATTTTAGAAATGGTGCTCTTTTTTGTCCAGGAAATACCCATGAAGACAACAGTGATTCTTACAGGAAAGTCTAGTAGTACTGTAGCTGACTGGTGTAATATGTGCCGAGAAGTGTGTGGAGCCATTGTTTCTCATTATGCATGAGGTAAGATAGTTGCTACAGATGTTACCCCATCCAAATTGATGAGGCAAGAGTTGCTAGTTGATGGAAATATAATCATGAAACAAGGCTTAATGGCGATAACCCCCTTCTCTTTCTAAATATATAATGATGCAGATTTTCAAACAGGAACCATGGACTTAGAATTGATGGGCCTTGGGTTTTTGGTTTGAAGCAAGGCTCTGATTATCAATATTTTACATGCAACAGCATGACAGAAACACTGTTCAGTGGGAAAGCAAAACAGATTCAGAGATTCATTCAGACGAGTGACCCAAATATGGAGTTTTAAATGCCATCAGTTAGAGGCGTTTTACAGTATGCCTTCAAGAGAATTATGTGGATCCAGTGGAAGGAGCAAACAAGCAAGCGATTGAATAGTCATGGTTGGAGGCCAAAATACTGTATGCATTCTGAAGAAAATGAGAGGTATTCCTCATGAGCTGTTTCAATTACACCTTGATCAAATTCTTAGAAAGGATGCAGAAGATTTGTTTTTGGAATTTCTGAATATATAGTATATAGTATAATATACAGCGTGTATATTATTAAAAAATTCAAAATGTGTTTATTTTACTAAGATTATATATGTATTCCCTATATCAGTGCTCCTCAACCTTTTCTCACCCTCAGCACACCTAAGCCCTTCCCAGAATTCCACGGCACACCAAAAGCAAAATATACAAAAAAAAGCAGGAATTACAAAGTACATACACAGATATTACATTCATTGTTATTTTTTTATTTGATAAATGTAAAAATCGTAGCTAATAATTTTTTTTTCTTATAACTAATTTAACTATGTTAGCCCCCATCATGTGTCTGCAGCCTCCCCAGTAGCCCCCATCATGTGTCTGCAGCCTCCCCAGTAGCCCCCATCATGTGTCTGCAGCCTCCCCAGTAGCCCCCATCATGTGTCTGCAGCCTCCCCAGTAGCCCCCATCATGTGTCTGCAGCCTCCCCAGTAGCCCCCATCATGTGTCTGCAGCCTCCCCAGTAGCCCCCATCATGTGTCTGCAGCCTCCCCAGTAGTCCCGATTCATGTGTCTCCAGCCTCCCTAATAGTTCCTATTCATGTGTCTGCAGCCTCCCCAGTATAACCAATCATGTGTCTTAAACTCTCCAGTATTGTGCATTCATGTATCTGCAGCCTCCCCTCCCCAGTATTATTTCTTTAAGGCAAGGTCTTCCAGTGCTTTTTCTCCTTTTGGAGGCATTGCACTGCGGCACACTTGGCAACATCCTGTGGCACACTGGTGTGCCATGGCACACTGGTTGAGGAGCACTGCCATATATCATAAAAGGAAATATAAAGCAGCGTTGTTCCTGATTTTTTTTGTTCTATAAAATATACATGCTATTGTGTAAAGTTCTAGTAGACCGCATGCTATAGTTTAAAGTTTAATAATAATGTACATAGTTCAGCTGAGCTTGTTATCAGTATCTCTGATAATGTGGGCATACGGTAAGCTCAGCAGACACTGAGCTGCACTAGGCTGCCATTTTAACTAATCTGTCACTGTCCTCTGCAGTGGTTAGGGGCACGATCAAGAAACAGGGATTAGATACAACAGAAAGCGAGCAGACTGAGAAGCAGAACACTGTAGGGCGGCCACTAGAGGCCACAGAATGAAATACACGTTTAAATAATGCATATTGCTAATCCTAAGGGTGGAAGGGTGTTTACAGATATCTAGAACCCACCCCCCCCTCTTGTCCCCTTCCCCTGGATGCAACCGTTTTGGAGCCCAAAAACGCGGCAAATAAGCTCCGCTGCATCCTGCCCAAGCTCTTCTCCTGACCCGCCCACAATGTCATACTGCACGAGGCAAAAATTACCCCTAGCGTGTGTATGTGTGTGTGAGTGTGTGTATGTGTGTGAGTGTGTGTGTATGTGAGTGTGTGTGTGAGTGTGTGTGTGTGTGTGTGTGTGTTCAGGCACGCTGCGTGTTCCAGCCTGCACGCTGCGGTGTAATCTCCAGCGTTGGTTGATAATGGACAGGAATGGTATGCGGAGCGTGTTGTGGGGTTTTGGCTGTCATGTTGTAGCCTGCTGGGCCGCCCTCGCTCTCTCTCCTCTCTGCTCTTCATTGTCCTAGGATGAGGGGGCTCAGTAGAGAATGGCTGGATTGCGTCATGCTGTGCGGTGTGGACCAGCGCTGTGTAATAATCATATTCTTCCAGCTCTGCTCATCTCTCCATTTTTATAATATGGTAACTTCCACTTTATAAAGAAACGTGTTCTCCGTAAAGAAAATAATATTTACATAATACAGACAGCCGAAAGCTTATTTTTGCCGGTTTGTATTTAGAAAATATCACTATATAGAAGTTTTTATTAATGAATGGGTAAGCATGCCGAAAAATTAATTTGGCATACTTACCTATTCATTAATAAAATCCTCCAATTAGTGCTATTTTTTTTCTAAATTCAGACAGCCGAAAATGAGCTTTCAGCTGCCTGTATTTCGGAAATAGCATTTGTGTTGGAGAACGCACCCCATACATGACTAAGGCCATGCTACCTGTGAACTTCCAAAGCATTCTGCTTATGAAATAGTACAAATCACCAGCCCTATTGAGAAATCACTGGAGGCAGCTAATGCCGCAGGCACAGAGTGTAGCAGAGGCAGGCTAATATTTTGTTAAATATAAAGATATTTATAACTTTTATAAAACTTGAATAATAATTATGCCCCTTAATGAGGCCACTGGTAGGACACACATATTATATGGACAATCCTATAAAAAAAATGTAACCAAATATATAATAATAGAGCATTTTACGTCGTAATAGTTTAGAGGTGAGGGGTTTTCTTACAGAAGATCCTGTATTTTCCTGCTGCCTGACAGTCATTCTATACACTGTAACATGCCAACTCAGACATTATAAATCACTGGCTCGTTAAATATTGATGAATGCAAAAGGTGGCGTGGCCAGAATTTATTAGAGATTTGTTTTGGATGAGACACACAGAGTTGGGAGCACAAGAAGAAATCCAGCGAAAAAGCAAAGCATCCCTCCAAGAATGAAACCAGATGAAATGTAAATGAGTTTTTCAATCTGGGGGAGGGGGTTTCTGGGCAACCAGAAACCCCCCCTGGGTGCGCCACTAGAAGGGTACAAATTAAAAAAAGAATTGCCTTCAGTAAAAATTCATATCAGAAAATATTTATTTTTTTAACCAATATTCTATTGAGACACAAAACATAACCTCTTAACTTATTTGCTTCTTTTTATGCTGTTATTCCTGACTTTGGATCAACTACTCAGAGAAAATGAAGACCAAGTTTTCTATAGGCCCATGTAAGTAAATGCACAATAAAACTATATAGTGAAGAAGGGAGAACACAAATCATTTACTGTTATATGTGAAGATGCTGGCAACACAGTACACAAAAAATAATGCTAGCATAAACTATAAGGAAAAACTGCATAATACATTCAGTAACAAATCTGGCAGCCCTTAAGACTGTGTAAAAGATACAAGGGTCTAAAATGTAATAGAATAGTTAAACAATTGACATACTGTCATTTACAGCCAAGTTATGTGTAATATATATATGTTACATGGCCCTATTGCTATTAGTTCAGGTGCATGTTGCATAGTAATAACTAAAGCCTTTGCAAGAATTTGCTTTAAATTCCTGTATTACGTCTTCTGTATATATATTTTGTTACATATTACAGATGTTGCAAGTCTCAGGCTACATCTTGACATACATTTCTTACAGCTTTGCATATACTCAGTAGAATATCACAGAATGAGATCAAATAAAATAACTGCCACATCAGACTATTGTTCTCCGGTACATGTTAGTATTTCACATAAAGCAGGGCAAAGCGAACACATAATGGTGCAATTCTATTCCATTGTGTATCATGGCCCTGATTCAGAGTTTGAATATAACAGAAGAAAATTACACATGGACAAAACCATGTTGATTTCAGATGGAGACATATTTATTTTATGCATGCAGGGAGAATACTTTGCTTTTGCTTATTGCACACAGATACTGAATAGCTTAACTTTTACACTATTATTTAGACTTGGGCTGGGAAACATCACCCCTCAATAATAGTACTGTTTACAACATTTGAAATTTGACTCCCCTGAAATCAACATAATTTTGATGGGTGTGGGTCGCCACTCCCAGCCCCAAACTGCAGAGGCCTAACCCTAAGTCTCCCCTACCCACAGCCTAACCCTAAGACTCCCCTACCCGCAGCCTGACCCTAAGAATCGGCTTTCATTGCCCTAACCTCCCCCTTCCCCGCCGTCTAACCCTAAAACTCCCTGGAGAGTTTTACTCACCTCTTTTGTCAGTCCAGCGGATCTGCAGCGTGCAGTGGGTTTGCAGCAGCGTTTCTAAAAAATGAATAGGTTAGTATGCCGATACTTATACATTCTAAAAAAAAATTCACATTTTTTTTAAATAGAGATGGACTGAAATTAGTTTTCGTCAGTCTCTTCTTCTAAAATACCATTTCGCAGTGGCGACTTCCACCAGTTTGGACACAAATAGGAGACCCCAGCACTCTTGCAATTACTCAGCAACTTTATTTTAAAGATAGAAAGTTATGATTAGTTGCTGGGTAATTGCAAGAGTGCTGGGGCCTCCTATTTGTATTTGTGTAAACTCCCCTTACCTTACAGCACCTGCTGTATTATATTACCTTATAAATTGATTTGAGCAACCTCGATTTTCTGTATTTGTTTCAAAGCTTGTCTGGGAGAGCAGCTGCTGTTTCAGAGTGGCTGTTTTGGAGACTTGGGGACCTCTGCCGGGGATGAGCTCTCAATTTAAAAATACATGATATATGACCCAAAGTTGGGACTCTGACAGTTTTAGAGTTAGAACCACCAAAATAGAGAAGCCTTGTAAGTGGCTGGTGGCTTATCATATATCTGCAGATGTATGTAACGAATTCTCTGACTTTTATTTTATAGATAGATAGTTATGATTAGTTGCTGAGTAATTGCAGGAGTACTGGGGTCTCCTATTTGTATTTGTGTAAACTCCCCTTTCCTTATAGCACCTGCTCCATATTACCTCCAACGTACCTACAAGACTAAGGTCAACAGCATAACTACGAACAAAGGGGCGTGCCAGCCATACGACATGTAATTACGCTTCGGAGGCTAGGTGAGGCATGTAAATCGTACAGTATGGGCGTGCTAAGCGTCGTAACTATGCATGCAGACTACAGATGCCCGCGGTTACTCTAAGAATAGTTAGGGTAGGGTTTGGTCGGCATAAGACGACATAAGACAGCATAAATAAATATGGACGACCGAGGGGAGTGCTTCATAGGTACGCTGGCGTAAATATGCTACGCACAAGGGCGTATTAGTAGCGTAGGTCTGGATCAGGCCCCATGTTCTCAAAAGGTCTAAAGGAAGGTTTTGACTTGATACCATTTCTTTGATTTATTTACGCTGTTATATAATTATATAAATTATATAAATGAATTTATGTATCAGAGGTGTAGTAGATATTAGAATAGCACATAAGGGAAGATAACTAGTAATATAGGACCAGATGCAAAACAAATAGCTGATCCAGTATGTCAGGGCCAGATCCAGGATTAAGACCGTCGGATCATTTATGCACGCGCCCTCCAGATGTTACGCTAAAGCAGACAGGGGGAAGCATGCAAAGTGTACAGTGTGGGAGGGGGCTCCCACACTAGTGCAGATTAGTGGTCGTACGGACCGCTGATCTGCACTACTGATTTAATGCAGGCTTATGGCAGCGTAAGCTGCCATAAAGCCCGCACGAGAAAGGGGAGTGACAGGGGTCGTGCAGTCCCCTCTCTCTCTCAGACGGACAGACCTCTGCACGTATGGAAAACATGCGGGGGTCTGGATCCGGTCCTCAGTCTCCATTGGGGAGGCTAACGAATGGAATCTGTTTTCCAGAATTCCGTACATGTTGAGGGGAGAGCACACCACTTCCACTAGCTTCACATATACAGGCCTGCATGCAGAAACCTTTCTCAAATATTCTGCATGCAGCAGGCAATGTACGAAATGGTGAATTGTGCATAAGGGATATGGAATACCCTTACTGTGCAATTACCATTCTGGATCCCACCCACCATGTGTATCTTGTATGTATGGTGTGGTATGGAAACTGAATACTGCATAGAATTCTGTATCAGAGAGATGACATCAATTGCAGAACTCCATCTTTCAGGCCTTTTTGTAGCAGAGAGCTGTAGCTACAAAATGCCTGAAGGAAGGAAGAAGGAAGGAAGGATGAAAGCAGCGATGATTTAGTGCCTGGAAGGAATCATCACTGCCACAGAGAAGATCTAGCACAGTTGTCTATATTGTATGGTAGAGACTGAATAATAAGCGCACCCCAAATTACAGACCAACAAGCTAAGAACCGGAATGATTTACATCCTCCACCCGTAGCCAGGCATTACTTTTGAAAAAGGGAACTCTCTCGAAATGCGTCAAGTGCCTGACATTGTAATTGTTCTCTCCTTGGGCCTGATCCAGAGCTACGATGTTACACTGAGCGCTGTAGCGCTCAGCGTAACAT
>WWET01000366.1:295889-306665 GCA_011038615.1 Limnodynastes dumerilii
ATATATATATATGTATGTATTGGTCTACAACCATTGTAACAAGACTAGGTACCAACAAAAAGAGGAAAAAGGGCCCTGCTCACAGACTTACAATCTATAGGACATTGGGGATTGATACATAAGGGCAAGTGCTATATATACTGTATCATTCAAATGGGACAGCTAGCTGTATAGTTAAAGTGCTCAGTGCTCTGTATGATCCAGTCACACAACATAGCTAGGAGCAAAGCTGTGATTGTGATTGCACACGAGTAATTATTAAACAGTTTTGGAAATATCATTGTATTGATAATTGATTTGTGACACAACACAGTTTGTTTACACTTTTCCAGGGTCTCCTCCATCTTCTGAGAATACTGGTGTATAGTTAAGGTTATTCTGTATGGAAATGATTGATTGAATTTATATACCCAGGTATTTAAATTTATGGTGAACCATATAAATGTAGAAATGAGCCTTAGGGGACAACACAGAGGGACATTGGAACACACGGATGGTGCACTGCGGTAGCACCGGGCTATAGACTCTCTGGGCCTGATCCAGACCTACGAATGAGCGCTGGGCGTATTAGCACTCAGCGTAAAAATTTAGCACCCCTAACACTCCCCTTACTTTCATTTCATTACGCCAGCTAAACCCTACCCTAACTTTTTCCTGCGTTACGACGCCTGCCTGTTCGTACTAACGCGATGTAACAAGGTAACCCAGCCCATACTGCACATTTTAAATAACCTCCCCCCCGCCTACATTCACTAACTCCAGCGTATTTCCGGGATTAGTTTTTTTGGCACGCCCCTTTGTGCGCTTAAACGCAAATGGTACGGACACCCGATTCACGCTAAAGAAGTTACGACATTAAGATGGAAAACATCTGCCACACGCATGCGCAGAACGTTCTAACTGCCGATTTTACGCTTACGGTCGGCGTAACCACGTGAGCGGTTGTAGGTCTGGATCAGGCCCTCTGTGTATAATTCCTTTGCATCTGCCCCAGATTTTCAGGATTTTTTTGTGTCAGGGAGTTCTTTCTGCTATACATAATGGCAGAAGCTTTCTGCCACTTCTAAGCTGTCTGACAAACGGTATGAGAGGAAGCTCAGCAGCCTTAGATCAGCATCTGCAGATCATTGTGAACTTTCTCTTACCTCCCTTTAACTTCCTGCCCCTTCTATCCCATCCCCCCATCCCCTCATTTTTACCGGGGAAGTGGGTTGTAATTCACCTAGGGAGCCTAGGAACTTGGAAAAGACACTGCAAGCAGTAAAGTTGCTTTGTTTCTCACAAAAATGGATGTACCTTTGATTTATTATAATTAATTTTGCAACTTAAGAAGACACTAAATGCAGTACAATATTTTTGTAAACAGTTAATAATAAATTTAGAAAAGAGATGGTAAATTAGGAAAAAGGGAGCACTGGGTCTCTTGGATTGGAGAACTAAAATGAGCAGGCATTGGTTCATTTCTTAACATATGATTTAGAAGTCAGCTGTGTGAAAATTATATCATATCTTACAAAATTTACTACTTAAATTGCTTGACCTATGAGCTTTAAAAGATATCATGAACTTGGCACATGCTAGATCAGGGTTGCCGACTTTTGAAAGCTTCCTTCCGGGAGATCCCGGAGGGAAGCCATAGATGCATGCAGGAGGCAGGGCTTAACGGTGCAATTTATGCAAATTGCGTCATTAAGCCCTGCTCGTTGACTATCAGTTACCCCTTTCGGAGTTTCATGGGGGTGGGGGTGGGGCTAGATTTGCATCATCAATTCCCTCCCTGTCCATAGCAACACTAAAAAACTAGTGTTGCCAGGCAGGGGGGTAGGACTTAAGGCCGTGGTTTAATGGAAACCACGAGCCTTAAGTCCCTTGCGGGAGATTTGCTGGCTCTCGCTGTAACTGCCCGAATTTCGGGAATCTTCCGGACATTCCGGAACAGTGGGCAACTCTGTGCTAGATCCTTCTAGGATATTAAGGACCTGATTCAGAGATAGAAAATAAGAAAGGAAAGTCACTCCTGGAAAAAAAATGTTGATTGCAGGGGAGTCATATTTCATCTGTTGCAAACAATATAAGAATTGAGAGGTGATGTTTCATATCCCAAGTCTAAATAACAGTGTTAAAGTAAAGCTGGTCATTATCTGTGTGCAGATATATCCCTGCTGTCATGGTACCGGAGGATGGATGCTAGCAGAACTTGATGTGTCTTGACTTTAGCTGTGGTTGAGCGTGTTTTGGGCGACCAGGGCGCAGAGTCTATCGGAGTCCTGGTGTTCACTAGAGCCCCTAATGGTGGGGATAGTCTGGGCTGCAGTACTCCCCGAGGTCACGGTCCCCAGAGCTATGCCTGGGAGAAGAAACAGAGGCACAGAAGGGAAAAGCGGGAAGAGGCAGGCCAGTAGAGCCTGGCCTGTAACAAACGACAATAAACACAAAACAGAGACGACGGACTATCGAGGGAGAGATGGAACTAACAGGACGGACAAAACTTACTAGGGCAGTCACACTCACAAACACATGGTGGAAACTCCGGAGGGGTTAACAAATACAGTCACACAGGAGAGGTGAGGTAAACACAGAATGGGACTGAATGATAAGGTGGGAGAGAGAGGGAATGAAACACAGAGGGACTGGAGCAAGGTACTGGGCAGGAACAAAGTGGGACACTCAAGAACGCAAGAAGAGAAGCACAAGGCAGGAGAGAGGCAAAGAAGCAGGCACAGTGACTGGAACAAAAACTATAACCGGCAGAGAGAAGGGCAGGCTGGGTAATATAGAGGCAGCTGGCCTCTGATAGGCTGAGCTGCCTAAGGTCTGATGATTGGCTACCGATTCCCCTGGATGGGAGAGCACTTGTCAGTATTAAAAGAGAAGGGAGCGCGCGCCCGCACAGAGATGCGGCGGCGCTACACGTGCTGTTTGTTTACTTGCCGCACGTAACAAGAACGGGGAACTCTGGACAGGCAGCGGGTGTTGGAGGCTGGCGATTCCTGGCTGCAGATGGTGAGCGGAGGGTGAGTGACACTGAGTGTGGGAATCTGGCGGCACTTAACAGTACCCCCCCTTGACGAAGGGTTAAGGAAACCCTAGAACCTGGTTTCTCTGGAAACTTGGTGTGGAAATCTTGAAGAAGCTTCTTGGCATGGATGTTACGTGCTGGTATCCACTGATGTTTCTCTGGGCTATACCCCCTCCAGTGAACCAGATAGTGAACCTGGCCTTGGACCTTTTTGGAATTCAGAATAGATTTGATTTCATATTCTTCTTGATTTTCACATAGGAGTGGAGGTGGTTTAGACAGACATCCAGTTTGAAATCTTCTAGAGCAATGGAATGGTTTGAGGAGGGAGACATGAAAGGTGTTCGGAATCCTCATACTACAGGGAAGGTTTAATTTGACAGCTACCGGATTGATCTTCTTAATGATAGAGAACGGGCCAATAAATCGAGGACCCAACTTTTTAGAAGGCTGACGGATACGAATATTCTTGGTAGATAACCAGACTTTGTCACCTGCTTTAAAAGAAACATTCCTCCTTTGTTGGTCCATTCTGGATTTAGTGGTGACTGCTGCATCCTGAAGAGACTTGTTGACCTTGACCCAAATCGCCTTGATACTGTTTCCCATGGACCTGAAATCTGTAGACTGATTCACCTCAGGCTGACGAAAGGAGTTGGCATGCGGATGATGACCCAATACACAAAATAAAGGGGACAATTTGGTGGCAGAGTGAGTGGCGTTGTTATAGGCGAATTCCGCCCAGGCCAGATTCTGTGTCCAGGTGTCCTGAAGCTTAGATGTATAGCATCTTAGGTACTGTTCTAGACTTTGATTAGAATGTTCAGTCTGGCCATTGGACTGCAGGTGGTACCCTGAAGAGAGACTGACCATAATGCAAAGTAACTTGTAGAAAGCTCTCCAGAATTGAGCGATGAACTGTGAACCTCTGTCCAAAACAATGTCAGTAGGAAGGCCATGGAGTCGAATGATATCTTGCACAAACAGGTCAGCGAATTCCTGAGCGGATGTTAATCATTTCAGTGGTACAAAGTGAGCTATTTTACTAAAGCCAGATGATGGTGTTGCCCAAGGAGTTAGGAAGCTCTGTAACAAAATCCATGGAGAGGTGTGTCTAAGGATGTTTTAGGAATAGATAGAGGATGAAGAAGACCCCCAGGCAATGAGCGTAAATAATTGTTTTTTGCGCAGTCTAGACAGGAACTTACAAATTCTCTGACATCCTTGGACATGGCAGGCCACCAAACAATATGTGAAAGTAGGTCCAAGGATTTCTGTACTCCAGGGTGTCCAGTGGTTCTGGAAGAATGTATTTCCAGGAGAACTGATTTCCTGAGCCTTTCAGGAATGAACAGACGGTTGCATGGCTTCTGTGGAGGTGCCTAACTTTGAGAGTTCAAGATGAGGGCATGAAGATCCTGAGTGAGACCCACGAAGATGGAAGAAGAAGGCAGAATGGAGAGGGGGGAGAGGTGGATGGATGTTCCGGCAAAAAAGAGCGAGATAAAGTGTCAGCTCTCTTATTCTGAGATCCAGGGCGGTAGGTGATAACGAAGTTGAATCGTGTAAAGAACAATGCCCACCTGGCCTGTCTTGGGTTCAATCTTTTGGCAGACTCGAGTAGGACATATTTTTGTGGTCAGTGAGGATGATGATGGTATGAGCGGCCCCCTCCAGCCAATGTCTCCATTCCTCTAAGGCTAATTTAATGGCCAGCAACTCCCTGTTGCCCACATCGTAATTATGTTCGGCCATAGAGAATTTCTTGGAGAAATAAGCGCAAGGGTACATCCTCTTGTCAGAGGGACCCTGTTGGGACAAAATGGCTCCCGCTTCAATATCGGAGGCATCCAATTCCAGGATGAACTGAAGATCAGGATTGGGATTGCGGAGTACCGGTGCAGACATAAATGCTTGCTTAAGGGTGTGAAAGGCTTTTGGAGGCCATCAAGATGGATTAGCCCCTTTCTTGGTAAAGTTGGAATCGAAGTTACCAACATAGACATCCCTTTGATAAAGTGTCTATAATAATTTAAGAATCCAAGAAATCTTTGAGTGGCCTTGAGATTGGTGGGTTGAACCCAGTCCAGTATCACCTTTATCTTGGCTGGGTCCATGGCAAAACCCTTCAGGGAAATTACATAGCCTAGAAACATGAACTCTTCCACCTCGAACTCACACTTTTCAGGTTTAGCAAAGAGGCAATTACCCGTAAGGCGGGTAAGGACTTGTCGGACATGGACGCGATGCAACTCCAAACTGGAAGAAAAGATGAGTATATAGTCCAGGTATACAACTATGAAGTCCCCAAGGAACTCTCATAGAATCTCGTTTATAAGGTCCTGGAAGATGGCCGGAGCATTGCAGAGCCTGAAGGGCATCACCAGGTACTCATAGTGTCCGGAATGAGAATTGAACGCCATCTTCCACTCGTTGCCTTGATGAATTCTAACCAAATTGTAGGCGCCCCGGAGGTCAATCATGGAATAGATGGTTGCCCCTCTGAGACGATCAAAGAGGTCTGAGATGGGGTACGTGTTCTTGACCATAATCTTATTCAGGGCATGGTAGTCGATACAAGGCCTTAGAGAGCCGTCTTTCTTGGCCACAAAGAAGAAGCCAGCTCCAACTGGAAACTTTGAAGGGCGAATGAAGCCTTTACGGAGATTCTCCTGGACATATTCTTCCATGGCAGACGTCTCCGGATGAGAGAGAGAGAATAATCTCCCCTTGGGGAGCTTAGCTCTGGGAATGAGCTCAATGGCACAGTCCGAGTCCCTATGTGGAGGGAGCTCCTCTGAAGCCTGGTCACTGAAGACATTCGTGAAGTCAGCATAATGCAAAGGAAGCATTGAAGTGGAGGTCTGGGCAATGTGAATACGACGCGAGATACAGGTTCCGAAGCGGGATTCGTCCCTGCTGATGATCTCTCCTTTCAGCCAGTTGATGACCGGGTTGTAACCGGGTGAGTAACCAAGGATGTCCTAGGACGAGGTGGTCCGAGGGGCTTTGAATGAGAAGAAACTCAATGAGTTCCAAGTGACAGCACCCAATTGAGAGGCGGAGTGATGTAGTACTTCTGCGAATACTTCCCTCAGCGAGGGGTCTTCCATTCAGTCCGAAAGTGGTAAATGGAGAGGAAATTACTTTGTCTTCCAAGTTCAATGATCGGGTCAATTCAATGTCCATGAAGTTACCGGCTGCTCCACTGTCAATTAACGCCCGCAGATTGATCACTTGATTGTTGACAAGCAGTTGAGCCGGCACCAGAAAGGAATTTTTTGGGGAAATAAGATGAATACCCAGACGGAGCCCTTCATCTTCCGACTGGGTTAAGCGTTTCCCGCCGGTGCAGGTTTGTTGATGAGCCTTACCTCCACAATAGAGGTAGAGGCCTAACTGTCGTTGACGGAATTTTTGCTTGCTTGGTCAGATAGTAAGTACCAATTTGCATCGGCTCTTCAGTAGGAGAAATCTCAGGGGGAACTTGAACAGTGGAGGAAAAGAAGGGAGCGGAAGAGTCTTTCTCTAGTCGACGTTCCTTCAGGCGCCACTCCACTTTAATAGCAAGTCTCATGAGATTGTCCATAGTCTGAACAGCTGGGAATTGTTACAGAGCATCCTTGAATTGTTCTGAGAGTCCGACTCGGAATTGACTACGCAAGGCAGGGTTATTCCATCCACTGTCGTAAGACCACCGCAGGAATTTGGCATAATACTCCTCTGCAGACTTCCTGCGCTGCCTCGGGGCGAAGCTTAGATTCAGCAGTAGCTAAGCGATCCGGATCATCATAAAGTAGACCCAGAGCTTCAAAGAATCAATCAACAGTCTGTCTGACTGGGCTGTCTGTCAGGAGGCTGAAGGCCAAGCCTGGGGGTCCCCCTGGAGAAGGGTAATGATTAGACCAACCCTTTGGAGTTCAGAGCCGGACAAGTGGGGTCTGAGTTGAAAGTACAGTTTACAAATCTCTTTGAATATCAGAAACTGGGACCGGTCTCATGTGAACCGATCCAGCAGATTAGCTTTGACGTCCAGAGTGGCCTGAGGTGGAATAGAAGCAGAAGCTTGTTATGAGCCTCCGGGAGCCGTTGGTCGTTACCTCCACTCACCTGCAGAACGTGCACCGCCAAGAGCCATCAGCCTCTCTGTCCCGCTACACATGCTGCAGTCAGCATGTAAACAAAAGACATCTGGAGCGCCGTCGCGTCTCTAATCAGGCGCGTGCTCTACACTCCCCCAGCTCCAGTAATGTCAGGCGCGCTCCCGCTCTAGGGAAGCGCTGTTTTACTTAATTAGCCTGAAGGCTGGCTAGCCTATCAGGGGCTAGCAGCCTCTATATCAGTTTTGGCGCTGGCTTCGGGCATTATTTTATTTATTTTAAACGGGCACATGGCGCATTTTTTTTACATTTAAACTATGTGGACACTTTTTTTTACATTTTTTTTTAAAGAAGACAATGTTTTTTTTTTACATTTTTATTTTTTTATGGGGCACATGTCGTGTTTTTTTATTTTCCTATGTGGGCACTGTAATTTTTTTAATGATAGGGACTAGGGACGGGGCCTTTACATTCTTTAAAAATGTATTATTATAGGGGGACGCTTGTGGCATTTATTTTTATTGTTATTGTTTTGGGGCAAGGCATGCTGCCTATAGTAGTGCTACTAGAGCAAGCATGCTTTGTCATTCATGGGCATGCTTTCTCTAGTAGCATGCCCGGACGGCCTGTTGTTTATTTATTTAATATACTTCGGTCGCGGCGGCGGTGTAGGTGGCAGAAGGGGTTAATTGGTTTGCATTCAGCAAACCAATTTAACACCCAAGCCGTGCCGCCGAGAAATCTCAGTGGGAACTAGAACAGTGGAGTAAAAGGAGGGAGCGGAGGAGTCTTTCTCTAGCCATCGTTCCTTCAGGCACCGATCCACTTTAATAGCAAGTCTCATGAGATCGTCCAGAGTCTGAGAAACTGGGTATTGTACCAGAGCATCCTTGACTTGTTCTGAGAGTCTGACTCGGAATTGACTATGCAAGGTAGGGTCATTTCATCCACTGTCGTAAGACCACCACCGGAATTTGGCAAAATACTCCTCTGCAGACTTCCTGCTCTTCCTCAGGGCGCAAAGCTTGAATTTAGCAGTAGCCAAGTGATCCGGATCATCGTAAAGTAGACCCAGAGCTTCAAAGAATCCATCAACAGTCTGTCTGACTGAGCTGTCTCTCTGGAGGCTGAAGACCCAAGCCTGGGGTTCCCCCTCGAGAAGGGTAATGATCAGACCAACCCTTTGGAGTTCAGAGCTGGATGAGTGGGGTCTGAGTTGAAAGTACAGTTTACAACTCTCTTTCAATATCAGAAGCCGGGACCGCTCTCCCGTGAACAAATCCAGCAGATTAGCTTTGACGTCCAGAGTGGCCTGAGGTGGAATAGAAGCAGAAGCTGCAGCTGGTTCAACCTGAGGACGGAGAGAAGCGATGACCTCATCCTGAGAATGGACTCAGTGAGGTTTTGAACCATCTCTCCTAGGTTGGACATTTAAGTGATGAGCATGTTGATTGCTTCACTGGTGAGGTCCATGTTACCAGATCTGGTAACCTGTGTTGGCCGGTTATAATGTTATGGTACCGGAGGATGGATGCTAGTAGGACTTTACATGTCTTGACTTTAGCTGTGTTTGAGCGGGTTGAGGTCGGATGCGGCGACCAGTCTATCGGGGACCTGGTGTTTGCTAGAGCCCCTAATGGTGGGGATAGTCTAGGCTGCAGTACTCTCTGAGGTCGCAGCCCCTGGAGCTACACCCAGGAGAAGAAACAGAGGTGCAGAAGGAAAAAGCGGAAAAGGCAAGCCAGCAGAGCCTGGCCTGTAACAAACGACAATAAACACCAAACAGAGACGGCGGACTATCGAGGGAGAGACAGAAATAACTAACTAAGGGTAGTCACAATCACAACACACGGCGGGAACCCCCGGAGGGGTTAACAAATATAATCACACAGAATGGGACTGAACGATAAGGTGGGAGAGAGAGGGAATGAAAGCAAGGAGCAAGGTACTGGGCAGGAACAAAGCTGGGGCACTCAAGAACGCAAGAAGAGAAGCACAAGGCAGGAGAGAGGCAAAGAAGCAGGCACAGTGACTGGAACAGAAACTATAACCGGCAGAGAGAGAAGGGCAGGCTGGGTAATATAGAGGTAGCTGATCTCTGTTAGGCTGAGCTGCCTCGGTGATGATTGGCTACCGATTCTCCTGGACGGGAGAGCACTTGTCAGTATTAGAAGAGAAGGGAGCGCGCGCCCGCACAGAGACGCGGTGGTGCTCCACATGCTGTTTGTTTACTTGCCGCATGCGGCAAGAACAGGAAACTCTGGACGGGCAGAGGTTGTCGGAGGCACAGAGACGTGGTGGCGCTATACGTGCTGTTTGTTTACTTGCCGCACGCGGCAAGAACGGGGAACTCTGGACGGGCAGCGGGTGTCGGAGGCTGCCAATTCCTGGAGGCAGATGGTGAGCAGAGGGTGAGTGACGATGAGTGCAGGCTTCTGGTGGCACGTAACACCTGCATCCAAAGTATCCGATTAACTTGACTCCCCCTGAAATCAACATGGTTTTGCCCAGGTGTGACTTTCCTCTCTTAATTTCAAGGTCCTTTTTAAGTCTGAATCAGGTCCTAAGTGTTCTGCAAAATATTATTTTTGCAAAATATTATTATATTTTGCAAATATAGTTTTACCCCCCAGAGTACCACTTTTTAGTGCTGTAACTAGGGATGTGCGAATAGGGGGTGGCCGCCCAGGGCGCAAATCTTAAGGGGACACCAGTAAGTTAATATTTATGGTTAAATTGGCTTGGAATTAAGGATCAGGGGGCACCATTTTTCTCTTTTGCCCCGGCACTAAAATTTCTAGTTACAGCTCTGCCACTTTTAAAGCCTGGCAGAACAAACTGGGTCTATTCTATGATTACTAAAATTAACCTTATCTTCTTCCAGAGGAATTAGGTACTGTATGCTAACCCAGTTGAGGGTGTTATTTGATGGGTCAAATTTACACCTGAACTTTTTTATGCAGGATCATAGGTGTCAGAACAGGGGGGGGGCAGGGGGCATCTCCCCGTCCCCAAAATATCAAGGGGGAACCCCAGGACTGGTGACAGGGGAGGCAACGGGGTACCCTTGTAAGAGGGGGGATGCGGTGCCAGGCCGGTCATCCCCCCACTATGAAGATCAGCAGGCTCATACAGGAGGTTTCTGTATTTTTTATTATTATTATCGTTTATTTATAAGGTGCAACAAGGTGTCCGCAGTGCTGTACAAAATAAATCAAAATACATTACAGACATGCAGGGCAGAGATGGACAGCATAGTACATAATAAAATACAATCTAGATATAAAAATATCACAAAAATACAATAAAGTGAAGCAAGCACTGAACGCAAGGCAAAATTCGAGGTATCAAGCTTGGTATGAGCCTGCCACGGCAGTTACACAGAGAAGTGATTTTAGCTGCTCTATGTAACTGATGTAGACGCTAATACAGGAACTTCCTGTATGAGGAGGAAGAGAGAGAGTGCCGAGGAGGAGCAGGACACAGGTAAAGTAAAAAAAAACTTGGAGGAGGCACTTAATGTGAGTACTGGCGGTGGCGCTGGAGACACATGATGGCTTGATTGGAGTACTGCAGGGGGTCTGGTGGCACTTAGTGGGGGGCTAGAGACATGATGGGAATATTGGGTCGCTGGAGGTGCATGAGGGGGGTACTTGG
>WWET01000366.1:325839-347261 GCA_011038615.1 Limnodynastes dumerilii
GAAATAAATCCATTACAGCTTATCTGAGTTTTAGATCCTGAATATAGGGTTGAGATGGCTTGTATAAATATAGGCGGAAATCCAAACTTTTGCAAGACCTTGAATAGATGGTCCCAGGTGACCATGTCGAAAGCTTTTTCCGCATCTAAAGAGATAACTCGGATTAGTGGTCTGGTTCCATTTGAGCTCCTGCAAAACCATTAGAATTTTGCGAGCATTGGTAGTTAAGTGTCTGCCCCCATTGGTACTTAAGTGTCTGCCCCAAATTAAGCCTGTTTGATCATGATGTATAATGGTTGGGAGGACCAGTTTCATTTGGTTGGCTCAAATTTTTGTGAAAATTTTGTAATCCACATTAAGTAAAGATATTGGTCTGTAAGAGGTCGTTAATTCTATGTCTCTGCCCGGTTTGGGAAGGACCTTAAGGATGGCTGAATTGAAACACCTGGGAATCCCCCCCTGCGAATGGCATTAAACACCGAATGAAGAGTTGGGACTATCTGCGGTGCCAAAAGTTTATAAAATTCCGACCCAAACCCATCTGGGCCTGGAGATTTAGCTGGTTTTAAATTCTTAATGGTGCGTTCAATCTCTTCAATAGATATTGAAGTCGATAGGGCATTTACTTGATGCACCATCAATTTTGGTAAATTTAGCGTACTCCAAAAATCTCTCTTAACTGTCAATAGGATTATCTGCATATAAGGATTTATAAAACATACTAAACATTTCAGAAATATCTGATCCTTTAGAAGTACGTGAACCATCTTCCCTTCTAAGACAGCTTATATTATTGTGTTTCCTGTGTCCCCTCAACAAATTAGATAACAGGTGGCTTGTTTTATTGCCATATTGATAGAACAAAAATTTTCCCTGTGAAATGTACCGATCTCCCAACCTTTGCAACGTGGCTTCAAAATGTTTTTTCATATCCCAATAAGCCTTCTTATGAGGTGTTGTAGGGGAGCGTAGGAAAGCTTCGTATGCATCAGTAAGATTTTTTCTGGGCGGTCTTGTAGAGGGCTGTGGTTTGTTTGTTATGCTGTTTAGTGTACGACATAATCTCCCCCTCAAAACTGCCTTAGCCGACTGCCAAAATAGAAAGGGATCTGCCATATGTTCCTTGTTGTTGGCAGAGTAAAATTCCCATTTGGAAATCAGCATTTGTTGAAAGGTGGAGGAATTAGAAAGGTGAGCAGGGAAGTGCCACTGTCGAAATTGACCTATGTCAGCAGTATGCGCTAATTGTAACCAAACCAGAGCATGATCCGAGATGCATATTGGTTAAATTTTTACATCCAGAACTCTCGGGATCAGAGAATCGAAAATAAAGAAATATCTAGACAGAGTAGAATGGACAGCTGAAAGACAGGTAAATTCTCTTTCTAATGGGTGTCGGGATCTCCATATATCTAACAGATTAAGCTGAGAAATTAAAGAAAAACCAGCATTTTGATTTCCCCGCTGTGATTTTTTGGGGCAGTGTTGGCGATCTAACTGTCGGGACATAACAGAATTGAAATCCCCTCCAAGAATCATAGACGAGGTATCATGTGGACATAGTTTCACCAATAGATGCTTAAAAACCTTGGATTGAGCAAAACTTGGGCCATATAGGTTACACAACATAAAACGACAACCAGCAATAGAGATATCTGATATAGTATATCTACCATTTTGATCAATAATATCATTGTGTATAGTGAATGGAATTTGGTTTGGATCAATGTAAAAACTCTAGCTTTCGAAGTGTATTGTGCAAAATGAATCACCTTAAATCCCATCATGTTGAGCTTGGATATTTCTGGTTCTAATAAATGTGTTTCTTGTAACACTAGGTCTATTTTCAGTTTCTTGAGGTACATAAACAATTTTTTCCTTTTCACGGGAGAATTGATGCCCCCCACATTCCAGGAGCATATCTTTAAGGATGCCATATTACATAAAAACCATTGAGATCAAAAAGAGTCAAGTAGAAAACCATCACTTCATCAAAACCGTCAAAACATGAGTTATGATGAGCATTAAAGTACTGTGGGAGCCAAACCTTTCAGGAAGACGTAAACTTTGAAAACAAATCTCTTGTGAGATAGTTAGGAGACATGGTGATAATGAACTAACAATAAAAATAAAATTTCTTGTAACAAAAACGAAAAAAGGACAAAAAGCATACGGTAGGACTGTTCCCCAGTCCTGCCGAACCTCCAGGGGGTAATTACATAAGTATCCCAAATCGACAGACATGAATTGCTCCTTCCTACTAATAAGAAGTACTACCCCCGGTCACAGATGGGGGTTATAACAATAAAAATGGTGCATAACACCTAACCAACCCCAGAAAACTATTTAAAAGTGCAAAACAATACGCAGGCTACTCCTGCCCCCTCCCTTCCCCATACACAGTATCTCTATGAATACAATCTTTCGTTAAATGAATAAATTTGTAAATGAAGATAGTTAAGTAAAACCTGAAGTTTAAACTAACTTAAAATATTTCAATCAATAACTATAACAGTGCAATTGTCAGTGCAATTAGTCCATCATACGACCTGATATTGCTGATGAGAAGTCCCTAATATACCAGACCAATTCTTGGGGATCAGTGTCCTCAGAACATTCACGAACATAGGCTTGCGCATCCTGAGGGGTAGAGAAATCTTTAAAAGATGATCCTTCAAATAACCGCAGGCGTGCTGGGAAGAGGAGTGCGAATTTGCCGCCATCTTTCACGAACTGTGTGCATTACGGTAAGAAGGCTTTTCGGGCTCTTGATACTTCCACCGAGAAATCTTGAAAAATCCTTAAACGGTGCCCTTCCCACGATAGTTGTTCCACTCTCCTGGACGCGATCCAGATGATTTCCTTGTGCACGTAATTCAGGCATTTAAAAATGACAACTCTGGGTCTGCGTTGATTTTCCAGCCTGGAATTTCCCATGCGGTGAGCTCTCTCTATGGTGATATCTTTGCATTCTTCTGTCACATTCAGGAGATCTGGGAGTGTCACATGCAGGAAATGAAACAAATCTTTGCCTTTAAGGGTCTCTGGTAGGCCAATGATTCTCAAATTATTCCGCCTAGACCTGTTTTCCAGGTCATCAATTTTATTCAGGATCTGAATATTGGTTGTTGTTTTCCTTTAGTGCACAAACATCTTGGAAAGATTGACCCACAATGTGTTCAGAAGTAGAAATTCTTTGTTGCAATTGGAATAACGGGATCTTCACCTCTTGAATTGCTTGAATTGCTGGGCCATAAGAGGAGCCATAGTCTCCTGAATGGCTTTTACAATGTCAGCATAGGTTAGAAAGAGGCTGCTATTATCAGGAGTGGAGGATGGTGAAGCTCAGGTGGAGACAGAGATGTGTCCAGGTTCTGTGTGGGAGATCCAGGTGAGCTGGTTGCTAATCCTGACCCCAGTGATTTTGTTGCACGCTCAGACTCCATCTCAGCTGTGGATTAAGCTGTTAGGCTTGCGGCTGCGGTCGCCATTTTGGAATCCATGCGGCCTTTGTCTGGCTGCTGTTTGTGCTGCTTTGCCGGCATCTGGGCTGAGAGGTAACGCCTCATATATGGGGGAAGGAGGGAGTCACCTGTCCTACACACTGGCGGTCAGTTTCTGGGGCCTGTCGGCGGGTCAGATGGAGGTTCACCGCTGTGACCGCACGAAGCTATCTCACGGCGCGACTTGCAGCATGGGCGCCGGAACCGGAAGTCCCACATATACCCTATGTGTTAAAGAAAATTGTGCAAACAATTTTAGTACTGCATATGCCCATAAAATAATTCACATGTGATGGTGAGTTGTACATTTATTGGACATATGCAAATTTACTATCAGAGGGTGGTTGGTATTCTGACATGGGTTTAGGACAGCCCAACCCTAGGGCGTTTGGAGCAGGCCCCATATCTAATGGGGTCCCGCAAGCGTGATTCACAGCCCAGTAGTGTGCCACAGCTCTATAGATGCCAGGGAATAGTAGAGGTAGGGGTTGACTAGAGCCGCTATTCATACTATGGACAGTTGTTCCGGATGACCCCCACAACTACTAGGTGTACAGAGTTGTGACATACTACTAATATACTCACAGAGCTGGCAGCCACAGCTTTGTGAATTCTGTGAATGAAGCTGTCTGCTGTCAGCCTAGGTTGTTTAAAAACAGCGCTTAGTACTGATGCCGTTTATAAACCACTAACTTGCAGCTGCTTAATTATTTATAAACAACTAATAAGCTGCAGGCAATCGGCACATGTTCAATTCAGGTGCCATTCTGTGCATGCACCAGATGAAGGGAGGGGGGTGTCCCCAAGCAGGTTTTGCCACAGGCCCCTCACCTGCTAAGACCCTGTATGTAATTTGCAAAAATCCGCAGAGCTCATTAATTCAATATCCATTGAAAAAGAAATGTCTTTACCAAGAAAGATATACACAACTCAATATCAGGCCATTGTGATTGCAAACAGGTATCAAGAAACACCTGTCTCATTTAAATATAATGGAACTGCCCAATGCACTAGTATAGAGAACACTGAAGTGAACATAGACAGTTCAGCTGTTTGCTTGCTCCTGTTCTGTAATGCACAGTGCTAATACACGCTCAGCTAACACCTTAAATGAGGTGGAAGCAAAACTCTGGATCAGGTCCAGTATCTAACTGTTCATAATTTTCGAGAAACTGGAGCTGATCCTGAGATTTTTGATGGAAGCGCAGCACCGAGCATGCAGGCATAAAAATATGGAAGAACTGTTTATCGCATTTAAATTGTCACAGTAGCAGAAAAAAGTGCCCGGGCTTCCATCATAAGTTTATTGTAAGTAATACGCACAGAAAAACACAACTCTAGATAATATGTATCGCACATTCACTACAACTCATCAGGTCCACATTCTCACTTGGGGGCACCAAAACTGGTGCAAGTGTGCAGCTCGGCTAAACCATTTTGCAATAAAAGGGGAGCTAATTAATTTCAATTATTTTGCATGCAGGGAAAATACTTTATTTTCACACATAGAACTCAAATACTGCATATCTTTATGTTTAATCAATAAATTAGTGTTGAGCGAAGAAACAAAATCTCTTTGTTTTAATTCTACTTTCACAATTTAAATTTTCTCCCCTTGCAGTTGAACATGGTATTGCTCAGGTCTATACTTGCACCTAAAAAGAAACCCCAATCTATGAAATATGAATTACCGTATTTCCCCATGTATAAAACGCACCTTAATTTTGGGGCCCGAATTAAAAAAATAAATAAATGTATTACATAAAGTTATTGAACTCATCCTTTAGCCATATTGCCCCCTCTTTATGTCCAGCCAGTCTTATTGCCCCCTCTATTTGTGTCCAGCTAGTCTTATTGCCCCTTCCTTTAGTGTTCAGCCAGTCTGATTGCCCCCTCTATTTGTGTCCAGCCAGGTTTAGTGCCTCCTTTATTTGTGTCCAGCCAGTGTTATTGCCTCCTCTTCGTGTGTGCCCATCTTGCCTTTGTTCCCTCTCCATGTCCAGTCTTCACATCAATCCATTCATTCATTCCAATCACATCGCAGCACACTTACCTTTGCTCTCCCTCCAGCTTCCTCCGGCTGTCTCCAGCTCTCTCCCCCGTGGTACGCTCTGCAGAATGACAGTGATGTGACCTTAGGTCACACTAGCTTCATTTGCAGAGCGCGACGCGGGGGAAGAGAGTTGGAGGGAGCGCAAAGGTAAGTGTGCTGCGGGCATCCCCTATATAAGAAGCGCCCTGTTTTTAGACCCCAAATTTTCAAAAAAGGTGCGTCTTATACGTGGGGAAATACGGTAACTTATTTCACTTTAACATAATGTATTGAAATAAGCCAATGCACAATATATTATTCAATAGTGGGTAAAATGTTTAAAGACATTTTCTTATCATTTCACTGGAAGAATTTGATTTTAAGTGCTCCAAGTGTTCATCTAAGCACACTGCATAATACATTGATCAACGCCTCAGCTCTTTCCCCAAAATATACATCTCACAAAATACTCCAAATCCGTGAACTTGCCATTAACCGTAGCCTTGTCTTAAGGTATTCTAAGGAATGGTCATTAGTATCTCTTTTTCTTTGTTAACCTTGACCTTGATTTTTTTGGGTGAAATTTTTTCTTTAATTCTTTCTTCTCTCCACAGACTAATTAAGTCATTTTTATAAAACTGCAAGGTTCCTCTAGCTCTCATAATTGACATGTCTTCTTTTTCTAAATTCTTCTACTTGCTTTTTAAGTAAAAAAAAGATACATAGAGAATATTAGAATTGCTTTTTTACTTTAAATGCAATATTAATGGACCGGATCCAGACCCCCGCACGCTTTTCATATGTGTGGGGCTCTGTCTGTCCAAGAGAGAGGGGAATGCTGTCTCTCCTCTCTCTCGTAGGGGCTTATGCTGCCATAAGACTGCCTTAAATCAATTGTACGTATCGTCCGTACGACCTCTAATCCACACAACTGTGGGAGCCCCCTCCCACACTGTAAAATTACCATGCTTCCCCCCACTCACTTTAGCAAAGCGGAAGCACAGCCCATTTGCATGCAAATGAGCTCGTACGGAACACTATTATCATAACTATTGTAACCCTAGCATAACATCTGCGCCCTCCATTCAAATCAGGCAACTTATGTGTAATACCCCTTTCAGATCGCCGCCCCGGAAATATCCCTGGTTCACAGACCCGGGATATTGCCGGGGCAGCAGAGGATCCCAGGGTGACAGACCCCGTTTCACACTGCAGGGCAGACCTGGGAAATTCCGAGTCCTGGGTCTTCCCTGTCGTCATCGCTGTGCGTAATTTGTTTACCGTTGCTCTGGCAACTCTTGTAGCCAGGGCAATAGTAAAAAAATTCCACCAATCAAGGTACATTAGGTGCTACCCGGGTTGAAAAACCTTTCACACTGCACCCCTACCCGTGTTGGACCAGGGAATAACCCTTCTTTTCACCCGGGTTGAATTCCCTGGTCTTCTGACACGGGTCCACCGGAAGTGTACCTTTCACATCTCCACGAAAAACCCAGGATTTTGCAGAGACCCGGGTTTTTGGCAAAAATCCCGGGTATTTCATGGTGATGTGAAAGGGGTATGAGTGACCTGACATTCTTATAACTGGATCCGGCCCAATGTTTTAGCAGGTACGGAGGCTATATTTTAATATTGTCTTATAATAAATATTTAGTGGTATAACGATATTGTTTACTAGTTTTACTGCTATACTGGCTATTCTCTTATTTGTTATATTTTTATTAAAGTTAATAGATATTCACTTTAGTCACAGCGCTATTTCTAGTTATATGTATTTTAACAGGTGGCTGATATAAAGTGGTGTAATATAGAGCTATTACTCTTATTTTAATACTAAATGTATCAAATAAAATTCATCTGTTTCATCTGTCTGTTTTAGAAACTTGCAAATATTTGTTTTAATAAAGAAAAAGATTTAGGCCATATACAGGTGAAAAATACAGTATATACAAAAGACAGGGTTGCCTGCATTTTATTTCTTCCCCATGGGAGATCTAAGACCGAATGTCATTATGGGGGTGGGGGTTAATGACAAATGTATGCAAATTTTATCATTAAGGCCCATCATGTTAATACTACCGTAATCTCTAGTGTTCCAGGGGGTGGACAAGGCTTGATGATGTAATCAAGTCCCGCCCATCCCTAGTAACTCTAGAGAGAGCCAGGGGGTCGGAACTTCCGGAATATTTGCTGGCTCTCTTGGGATACTGGGAGAACTTCCAGAATTTTGGGACACTCCCGGATATTCCGGAAAACCTGGCAACCCTGATTTAAGATTAGTAAATTTAATTTTCAGATGGCATTACTGCAGCCATAATTCACATTGACTACAACAGCCAAGCGGTAGATACAAATTTTGAGAGTAAGGGCTAAACAAGTGTAAGTATACGCCTTGGCAAAATTATGTTCCAATGTGAGGGGGGTGCACAAATTTAAGCTGTGCAAACAGAATTAGAGTTGAGGGGTGATGTTTCCTGTCTCATCTCAAATGTACTAATTTATGTAATATGTGAGCTCTGTTTGCAAAAGCAAAGTATTTTTCCTGTATGTAAATAAAGTAAAATTAATTTTCACCCTTCACTCTGCAACATGGTTTTGCTGAAGTGTACACTCACACCTGTGTTGTCCTTACTGTCTAACACTTGATCACCCCTCAAACATATATCCATTGGACTGTCTATAAAATACACAAGGGCCCGATTCACAGTTTTAACATCTTATCCAGAGTTCTGTCAGTAGAAACTACTTCAAATGAGCACACATTTGAAACATGCAAATACTGTATATGAAAATGATGTGTTTTTTAGTTAAGAAAATAAAAGCACTTTACAAATGAATATCTGTTATGTATCCACAGCACTTCTATTATTACTGTACATTTTCTTGTTAGTTTCATATATGATGAGTTTCTGTTCTGCACTCTGCTAGTTAAGTCTACTTAGTTCTGTGCAGATCTGCATTTGTTTGTGTATGCCTGTCTTTTACCATGTGACAGGTCAAAGAGCTAGATCCTCCAATTTGTATAAGTGATTCAGTTATCAATCTCTTATTTCTCTATCTCTTATACTACTCCATTTTGTCAACATATATTCAGTGATCTACTCTGTAGAACTACAGTTATGTTATATGGGCAATAATTCAGTCTATATCAGTGGTTCTGAACCTTGTTGGAGGTACTGAACCCCACAAGTTTCATACGTGCATTCACCAAACCCTTCATAGTTGGAAAAATAAAATGTTATTTTTTTTTCAAATTCATAACATAGAGATATATATTTTATTAGTGCACAAAATGAACCATGCATCAGTTGCACATAAAATCACTGGGCCCGATTCAATTGACGGCGTTATTTTCAAAAATATTGCAACGGAAAAAAATACGACGCCGTCGCCGATTATTTAGCGTAAAAATAACACTAATTCAATAGTTTTTTACGCTGAGAAAAATTAGCAGGCAGCGAAGGAGAAATTTAACGGAATAAAAAAAAACCTTTTTGGAATGTCGCAACTCACTTCCTTCTAGCAGGAAATGCCCGGCACTAAGTATAGGTTCACTGTCATTGGTGTATGTCTGAAATATAGTTCTCACGATATCTCAGACACTGGCCAATGACAGTGAACCTGTCATTAGCGCCGGGCATTTCATGCTAGAAGGAAGTGAGTTGCAACATTCAAAAAAGGTTTTTTGTTTTTTTTTACCAAGGCACCCAGTGGATTAATTTTTTTTTTATGTGATGGGGGTATGTCTTCTGCGCAGCGGACCCTGGCTGGCAGCATCCATGGGCATACTGATGCTTGTAGTTCTACAAGCATCAGCATGCCCTGTCGGGTCACAAGACAGGGCATCGTTAAAAATCCGCACCTCTCATAGGAGCGAATTTTAAATTAACGCTATCATTAAAAAAAAGGCGTATTTTTAACGCTGCAAAATAATTGAATAGCAAAAAAAATACCACCCGTTATTTTGCAAAAATTTGCATTAAAAATATGCCAGCGAACGATTTTACCTTAATTGAATCGGGCTCACTGTGTTCAAAGAAAAGAAACAACAAAACATGAATGTCACACAAAAACAATAATATAACTCAATGAATATTTACTGCAAATCAATGTGTTGCCTTTTAGAGACAAGTTCAGAAATGCATGACTTGGCAAGTGCCACTCTCATATCATTTTCACAACAAACTCTGTTCCTTTTCTTCGTTTTTATGTCTACCATCCTCGAAAAGGATTGCTCGCAAATATACATTGTAACAAATGAATTACAGAAACCATATCCCACCAAAGATCGTTGTCTCAGAAAAAGTCATCCACAAGTTTCTTCACATCGGCTGCCTTAGTTGTTGTTGTACAAGGCTTACAAAATAAAAAATCTTCCTTTATCATGTCGTCTTTCACATAGCGCACAAATACAACAAGCTGGCTTAGATTGAAAACATTGGTGGTCTCGCCAAGTTGGAGGCTGAATTTTGCCGGGCTTGAAATCAGATCTGCAACTACTTGAGCCAAGATGTCATTGCTCATGTCATCTATTCTGCTGCTGATGGTGTCATTTGAAAGAGGAATTTGGGACAACTTATTTTCAGCAGCTTTTCCCAGCATGATATTCGCCATCTTCAACGCAGCTGGTTGTACGAGTATTTCACCAATGGTGTGTGGTTTTCCCTGATTTGCAATCAGGTATGCAAGTTCATATGATGCTGTTAAGATTGGTTGGTCGATGAGTACAAAGCCGAAAACAGGCAGAGTGGTCTTTTCATCGAATCTGGCTCTCTTCACCTTGAATTCAGCAAGCGTTGTGTTCTTGTATTTCCCATCTCCATGCAGCTTTAGGAAGTGTTAGTTTTGCCTAGAATTGCTTAACTTGGCATTTCAAATCATACATTGAGGACGCTGACTTCCATCACATTCCGTTATATACGTGAATCCATATTGTACGTATTTGTGTGACCACTTTCTTATTTTGCTCGACATAGTATGAAGGGATTGGAATATTAAAAAGGAAATCACAAATGATGTACAATCACGACAGTCACAAGTCGACTACTAAGCGCACCAAGTTCCCTGCAGCACAGATATCAAGGCCAAGCGAGCAGCCAATGATGGCCATGCTGAGTGTGATGTCACAAATCATACGAGTGGGGTGAACGGCAGTGTTACACTCTGTTTACATGTGTGGCATTTTTTGCCATAAATTGCGCAACAAATTTTAGAATTTTCCATAAATATTCATCAATAGCCTTCAGCTTCTTATGATGAAACATTGAAAATGCCCTTCAGTCTCTAATGGTGAAACATTGAAAATGCCATAAAAGTATTGTGTGAATGCCAAAAGTATATTAATGCACCTGGCAACCCTGGCGAACGGAATGGACACACACCTCCGCCGAACCCCTGAGACTGACTCACCGAACCCCTGTGGTTTGACCGAACTCAGGTTAAGAACCACTGGTCTATATTAATAAAGTTGAAAAGTTTACAGAAATCGCATCTGTGTATTAAGAGATGGACTTGGTGGTTAAGCTATCTGAATAATTACACACTCCCTTCATGTAATGAGGGTCAGAATAATGGGGTAGATCCAGAACTACGTTTGCCGTAGCGTATTTTCGTGTGCGTATATTCTATACACTCCCCTAGGTACACCCCTTGAACGTACGTATTTTGTCAAGATACGCTTTCCAAACCCTACCTTAACTTTTGCCAACGTAACCGCAGTGATACGCACACGTACGTATGGGCAACACGAATTTACACAGCTAAGCACGCCCATACTGTACACTTTAAATACAAAATCTGAGTCTGCTCTTTTGTGCTCACTCATGTTCAACACACTGGGGTAGATCCAGAACTACGTGTGCAATACATTTCCACGCGTAACGTATTTTCGCACGCGTATGTTCTATACACTCCCCTAGGCACACCCCTTGAATAAACGTATTTCACAGAGTTCCGCTTCCCAAACCCTACCTTAACTTTTTTTCGCGTAACAGCGTACGTCCGCTAACAGACGTATAGACTACATGAACGTACGCCGCTTAGCACACCCATACTGTATACTTTACATACAAACCTCCACCTACTTCACGTAAAACGAACGTATTGTTGACTCACGTAAAATTGGCACGCCCACACGTAAGTATTTACGTGACATATACGTGAATGGCCCATATGTTCACAATTACGCTACGTTACTGTGCGTATTTTCTATGGTGCACATGCGCAGTACTTAGCAAAAGGCGATTTTACGTCTCCGCCACGCGTAAATTCGCTCACAAGCGTTGTTCTGGATCTGGCCCAATATCTGTATTTTAAAAGATAACTGTGTACAATGGGCCTAATCCAGACTTCCATCCGTCACTCCACTTACTCACGCAAAGTGTGTAAGTGGGGTGTTTTGAGGGTAAGGCACATGAGCTCTTCAGATGTTACATGCATTTTACAAGGTGGTCGGGGGAAGCATTCAAATTGTACAGTTAGTGAAAGATTAGGTATCTATGAGCATATCAGCAGTCAGATGCAGAGGTGGTGAGTTTTTTATTCTCAAATATAACAGTTTGATATTTGTAAAGTGTATAGGGCTGTGTTATAACTAAGAATAGAGACATTCCATAAATGAAAAGTACCTGGGGCTGATTAAGATCTGCACTTACACCTTTTTTAGATGCATGTTTAAACCTGAGCAATAATACCATGTTGAACTGCAAGGGGAGGCAAATTTGAACTGAAATTAGAATTAGAAATGAGAGATAAAGCTTCTTAGCTCAACTCTATTTTATGGCTTAAACATAAAGCTATGCAGTATGTGAGTTCTAGGTACAAAAGTAATGTATTTTCCCTGCATGAAAAATATTTAAAATCAATTAGCACCCCTTACTTTTCAAAATGGTTTAGCCGAGCCATACATTTGCAACTATTTTTGCCTTACTCCCAAACTCTGGATCAGCCCCCATTGTGCAGTGCAATAATATAGCTGTGCTTACACCTAATAAAAGGTATAATTGCAGCTCTGGAAAGTTCCAAATGATTAAAAGTGTATGTAATCATTATAAACCAGATCCAGAGATTGAAAATAAGAGGAAATCAGATAGAAATTTACACCTGGACAAAACCATATTGAATTTCTGGTCAAATAAATCCTCTTGTTGCATGCATAGAAAATGACTGACCCTCATAACGTGTATTTAACTGTTTTGTATACATGAGCTAGAAAAAACCCTTAGTGTGCAACGTGCTAAATTTGGTTTTACTCTGGTGTATATTTTTACCTGATTTTCTCTTATTTCTAAATTCTTTATCAGGTTTGTTTTTATACATTGTCATTTATGACAGTCCTAACACTAATGTAACACTCACAATATAATTTAAATAATTAAATTAATATCATTTTAAATTGACTATATTATATTCTATCAACAGAGGACCGTCTTCACACCTAAGTAGGTCAATTCTGTCCCAACATAGAAAATAAATAAGACAAATGTTCAATGATCTTATGACTGTCACAGTGTAGTGTAAAAAGTGACTCAGGATCCGGATCAAAGATTTATATTCCAAATAGAATCCTACACAAATGCCGGACCCTGGTCCAAGAAGTTTAAAAGGAGTTAACCAAATTTTCTTGACTACCACTAGTTACGACTAACTGTGTTATATGTTCAGTAAAAAGAAATAGAAATTTGATTGCTTCAGAAAGAAATGATGTATTTCTACATTCATATCTCCTGCACTTAAAATAAATGACTTAAAATAATAGCATTGTGTCTGGCACAAAATATATTTAATGCATGGTCTAGCTGAATGTTTGCAGAGCATTCTTTTCATTCTTATGTTCCTTGCTAGGCCAATCATTGTAATAGCCCTTTAAACGTCTTAAAATATAGCATTCATATTGTCATCTGCCACATTCAAAGTAATAATGTTAAAACCTGAACTCTTTTTCAAACTGTACATTAGTATTTTTTTTAGGAAGGCTCTTGGCTTTTTATGGACACTCATTTTAAACAATTTATTATAACACATTCAGATATGTAATCATCCCCAAGAAAGTTTTATAATTTTGGTTGATTACAGTTTATGTATTTTAGTATAGTAAAACATAAATCAGACTTGTACAGGCTATGAAATCCAGAAACATCCCAACGCCTATAATCTCCTGTAAAGCACATCTATCTAACTATTAACATATAAATAAATATATAACCAAGCAAAGAGCTGGATTTATACTTTGGGCTCACTGGACCAGTTTCAGAGTTTGAAAATAAGAGAGGAAAGTTACACCTGTACAAAACCATGTTGATTTCAGGGAGAGTCAAATACATTTTAATCTATGCATGCAGGGAGAATACTTTGCTTTTGCTTACTGCACACAGATACTGACCAACTTCACTTTTACACTGTTATTTAGACTTGGGTTGGGAAATATTACCACTCAACTATAATATTGTTTTTACAGATGAAATATGACTCCCCTGAAATCAACATAGTTTTGCCCAGGAGTAACTTTCCTCTCTTATTTTCAAACTCTGAATCAGGGCCATTGTGCCGGATGCAGACCTACGTTCCCTTTATGTTTCAACGCGTAGCATATTTACGCTTTTGTAATTACTATGCACTCCCCTCGGTCGTGTGTATTTTTGCCATTTTACGCTTTCCAAACCCTACCTTAACTTTTCCAAGCGTAACTGCTGTCGGCCGTAATGGCTGCACGTACTTACGCACATAAGCACGCCCATACTGTACGATTTAAATGCCTCGCCCCGCCTCCGAAGCGTAATTACAGGTGTTGTATGTCTGGCACACCCCTTCATCTGTAGTTATGCTGTAGTTCTAAGCATATGTTTTCTCTATCGCTAGTTAAGTCATGTGCTTGGAATTATATAGCGCAATTTAGTTCTAAGCATATTATTTATCTATCACTAATTAAGTCATGTGCTTGGAATTATATAACACTATATAGTTCTAAGCAGATGATTTATCTATCGCTAGTTAAGTAATGTGCTTGAAATTATATAACGCTATATAGTTCTAAGCAGATGATTTATCTATCGCTAATTAAGGCATGTGCTTGGAATTATATAACACTATATAGTTCTAAGCATATGATTTATCTATCGCTAGTTAAGTTTACCCTAACGCTAACCTTCCTTTCATTACAGTCGGACCCTGAGACCCCTTCCCTGCAGTCTGACCCTGAGACTCCCTTCCCTGCAGCTGGAACCTAAGACCCCCATCCCCACAGCCTAACCCTAAGACTCCCATCCCTGCAGCCTAACCCTAAGACTCCCATCCCTACAGCCTAACCCTAAGACTCCCATCCCTGCAGCCTAACCCTAAAACTCCCATCCCCGTATCGTAATCCTAAGACTCCCCTCCCCACCCTGCATCCTAACTCTAAGACTCCCCTTATAGACTAACCTGTCCAGTGTGGCAGGTCTGAAGCAGGAGACGGGTTTTAAATCTAAATCTAATGAATGGGTAAGTTGGCGAAGAATAAATATGGCATACTTACCTATTCATTAAAAAAATCTTCTTGTGGATTCTAAAACCATCCTGTGGTATTGCTATTGGCAAGATCAGATTAAAATTTGTGGGGGCCCTGCCAATACAATGAAAACTCCATGAGTACAGTTTCATATAAACAGTATGGGCCTGATCCAGACTTCCGCCCGTAGTTACAGCGGGCGGATGCGTAAGATCGGCAGTTTCGGCAACATCTGCCCAGCGTAATTAGAGAAACCCGTTACTCAGGATCGGCCGTCCCTAACTGTTGCGCAGTTACGGTTGAGGGGGCATTCCTCGCCGTAACTACACAACTATTAGGGAAGGAAAGCGAGAGGAGGTAAGGTAATGAGGACTGGAGGGTGGGTTTTGGCCATTTACGCTCCAGTAGCTAAAGTTAGGGTAGCCTTCAGCCGGCGTAACAGTGTGTAATTACGCCGGCCACAGGGGGAGTGTCGGAGGGAGTGCATATCAATAGTGCATTGGCGTAGGTCTGGATCAGGCCCTATGGCTTTAACATTTTAAGTATAAAATAAAATATTTTTTCAAATCTAAGTATACACTGCCCTGATTGCAAAATATATAAACTAATAATGACTGAATTTTATCCCTAGTCTCCCTCCCACTGGTCTCTACACACAATCTTTTCATATTTCCTTTACTCTCCTCTCCCACTTGTCACAGCTTTAATTCTTTCTACCCATTTTACCCCAGCACTCCTTCTCACTGCCCCTTCCTTGTCATTTAACTCTTGTGGCTAGAAGTTCCTAATCTCTGTTAACTGACTTTAAATCTTCTTTTCTTCCCCTCTTTTCTCAGCATAATGCTGGAGGAAGTTGAGAGACGTGCAGTGGCAGAGAGTATGACTTGTAGCACCAAGCATGGCACAGTTACATGCCTGAGATGTTGGAAAGGCACTGATTGGTTACAAATACACTAAGAACTTATCGCCAGCAATTTATACATATAACAGTGCAGCACATCACTATAAGACTCATTGGCCAGAATGTGGGGCAATCAATGTTTGTGCTTAATTGGCCCCTGGCTCTTGGATTTGTTTGTGTCTGTGGTCCCAAGTAAGGGGACTGAGGGTTCCTTAGAATTGCTCAGGTGTTGCTCAATTTCAGAAACTTACCCCACGAAGATTCTAAGGTACTCAGACTAAGACTAAGATGGAGGCACTGTGCAACAAAGGCAATAATGGAAAAAAGTTTATTTATACACAAATCTGTACATATGAGCAAAAAGAAGGTGTTACATGTCCTTTTCCTTTGACTTTTTTCTCTATCTATTAAGTTATTATTATATATTATATTATGCTGGATATTCTGTCAGAAAACAATCCCAATATTGGTCTTACTGGGCTCCTATTACTTATGAGAGCTTTGTAGGACAGTGTTCGGTCAGTCTTTGATGATGGCACTGGGGCTTCATACTTTAAAGACGCACAATATTTCATAAAGTATCAGTTGGCCAGCACTGGACAGAAATTGGATGCATAGCTCAAGCAAAACCTTCGCCCCTGACTAGGCACGGCTGTTAGATACTTGCAACTCAGCCTACATCAGTAGATCAGTGTAAACCAAGGAATTATTTCCAACTGTCCCTGAAGTCTATAAATAGTTCTGATTACTTGGAAGTTACCCACAATCTGGTTACATGGTGACTGGTCTCAGTCATCATCAAGCATCCTGACCAGATATTTTTAAAAGCCTATATATAATGTGAGGTTTCTTGGAAACTGAAAACTCCACCCACATTTTTTTTATGTCAAATATTATATTACTGGAGTAGCCCCAGGAAATATTGAAGCTCAAGCTGAAGTAATGCCATGGTTCTGTTCAGGGAGGGCGCAATTCTTTCTGCAAGGCGATGCAGTGCAGGCTGGTTCCAGGCTCAAGAGCCAGAGCTGGGCTGGATAGGTAGCGCCGCAATAGGGGGGAAGAGATGAGAAAAGCAGCCTTTTCCTATTTTTATATGTGAATGTGACAGGCATCAGGGCAGCCATTTTCACCAATGAGGGGAGGCGGCCTTTCCTTTTTTCTATCTAAATATCAGTAACTGGCATTGCCATAGTGTCTGAGATTGTAGATTGCAAACACTAGAGTGATTCTAGTAACTAATATTTGTAGAGATGGAGCTAGGTCGGCAGGCTGTAGAGTCCGTCTGCACAACAGTGAGGGTGCAATGGACTCAGTGAGGGCGCAAATTTATAGTTTGCAGACAAGCTCCAAACACCCTAGCACCAGTCCTGGTTCTGTTAAAAACATAGATGAGGCTATTGCCATTTTATTTGCGTTAATTAGCTTAAAGTGGGGTTCAGGTTATTATATTTCTGCATATATTTTATAACAATATAATTTATTATGCCAATTATATATCCTTCCAGAATTATATAACCTTCCAGAACCCAAGCCACTGTGGGTAAATCTTCCCCAGCATCTAGGAAAATTATGTATGGTACAATATTTTATGGCAGCTATATGGCATTATATAAATTTATTAAGTGCTAGTCCTTGCACTAGTTTTGTCGTTATAGATTCTAACAGATAAAAATAACACCTTGCTTTTGGTGCCCACATGTGGAAGAAACTAAAGGAAAGGAAACTAATTCATTCAGAGTAAGAAAAGAGGACTGAGAAGTAACAAATTAACAAACTCCTAAAATGTAAATTCGGTACACATTTAATGTATGTATAAAATGTGTTGTGAAAATCTATTTATTTAGTTAAGTAATTAACTTTATCTTTAGATAAAGATCTATTTTAAGGTTCATTTTATTTTTTCATCTAAAATCTTTCTTCTGAATGTATTTTATTGTTTTAATTGTATATCTATTGCAAGTGTATAAGCTTATTAAAGAAATCCAAAGTAATCCAGGAATCTTGTTGGGTTTGGCTGTAAGTGAAATAAAATTCAGCATGGTGAAACTTTCAATAGATTTGGCAAAGTACTGAAGAAGTGTGACTAATCAAAACCATCCTCAGCAAAGCAGGTCTGTTCACTCTTCTTTCTCCTGGACATGAAATGCAATTAGTAAACACTTGCTTCCAAAAAGTGAGGATTTTTACATTGTTATATGCACTGCTCTCTAAAATCTATCCAGCAGGCATATGTCACTGTGTACACTGTTTAGTTGGTGTCCATGCAACCAGAAGCATAACTTATTGTGCTTTCAATTAATTAAATCCAAATCCAAAGGAAATATATTAGACGCCATATTCAGCTAGAGTTTGTAATACGTTAGGCAGACACATGCAATTAATGCTAGTGTACCCCAACTTAACTAAACCTACTCAATTTATAAGAAATCATTGTGGTGCCCTAGATGAATAATAATGTATGTAAGTTATAACTGCAGCTATTTTTATTTGATATAAAACAACAAATGTTCCCTAATAAATATCACATTTCTGTGTACTGGGTTTTCTGCATCGTTTTTATAGTTTCCATAGTGTCTGCTTTCTATATTCATTGAGTTTGTCTATATGCATGTCCCTTGTGTGTTTCAGATATGAGTGAGATGATGGGCACTCAACCCCCATTCACACTTTGGGGCTTAACCAGAGGTGCACACATCCTGAACATATGAATGCAAAAACATGGATGGGCTGCACACAATCCAAAGGTGTATGCAACAGTAACTTTGGATGCCTTAGCGCGTATCATACAGATACTGGGCAGTCAAGCGTATTATTTATACCTATGAAATGTTCAAGCAGCGATTCCACAACCTTTTATTTATTGCATATCAAGTATTAAATGCTAACAAAATGGTCTGTAATAGGCTGTGAAGCATTAGCCCCTGGACTTTTACAGGACTTGTGGATGATACAAATGTTTGACCATTAACTGTACATATAAATGTCTGAATTCAGTTCTGGATCCCCCACAATTACATGAGCATGCCCTTACTGTACATTGACTACATGTCTCCAAACCTTCCCTCCTATGAACACCCCTCAGAATGCAAGATATTGGTCTGTATCCCCCACAATTGCATGAGTATGGTTTCTGAGCCCTCCCAGTTGAATCACGCTGCGAAACGCGACTCGGCGGGTGTGCTTTGTGCATGAGCACCGCGCTTCCTGAATTCCCCCATCAAGCAACCTCAACGATACTCGAAGGAGACCCTGACTCCCGCATTACTCTTTACAAGTCCAGGGAGGCAGAGCTACTAGCGTGGAAACGCGAAGCCCGGCCATGAGGCTGGTAATCTTTATGGCCAGGTGCAGAACTACACCGGATTAGAATAGGCGGGTGCTCTCTTCATAGCCCCAGGGAGGATCTATCCTGAACTTTGGACTAGTCTCCTACTTCACGAGGCTGAGTATATCTGCTGGCACTGTTGCTAATTTGTTTCTGAAACTATCACTATATATTTATACTTATTACCTGATTGCAACGGTGTCATATTTCTTATGGGGGTTTCAAATATTTTGCTACTTATATTACAAATTTTAATATTTGCCTAATAAATTCATAATTTTCTATTTTTGGCACCACATATGTCTTGTGTCTTTTTGGGAACATTAAGTAATTTGAGTGTATAGATGTGCAGTGTGTCTAAACAGCCACTAGAACCCTGTCTGTAGGGTTCAAACCCTTTGTTTGTTTGTGTTTGCATGTGCAGTACGAAATCATGCTAACCTCTCGTTCAGTCCCACTATGAGTATTATAAAGACAAATTTATAGACATAATAAGAGTCAGCACAAGCAGTGCAGCCATGTGGTGCATTAGAAATTAGGGTTATAAATATTTAACCATTAGCCACTCACCAGTGGACCCATGGACAAAGCGTGCCACTATTTATAATGTCCTTCAGTGGTATATATATATATATATTTATATATACATGGTGAAACTGCAGCATTAATGTTGTGTTTAAGTAAACTATGAGTTAATGTATGCTTGTATGCAAAGATTCTTGGGAAGATAAATAGATGTATATGATTTAATGTTCAGTCACAGCTGTTTAAAAGATTGGGAAAGGAGAAATTATCAGAGGAGTGTAGGTATATTTCCTGTATGGGAATATATCAGAACAATACTTTTCATGGTTCATATTTGAGAAGATTTCTGTATATATTTTTAACTAGTGATACCAGTAAATGTGCCATAAGGTATATCTCAATGCTATTGTAACTTCTTAAGAAATACATGTACATAATAAAGCTTTATTCCTTTTCCTAGACTCCCCACATCCTGCAACATCCCGCCTTTCCACCAGAAATGCTCCCAAAACAGAAGTCTAGCTCCAGGTGATCCAGATCCCTCCTTAAAATTTGGTGAATCCCAATGCGTGGCCGCAAAATGTGACCATTTTCATATTGTAGATATCAAAAAACACATATTTTGCAGAAGTCTGGATCCAATTGGTCTGGTCTCTACATTATCACTCCCTAGCTACATAATACCTTTCTCTCCTTCATGTAAAGTGCCACAGATCCGTTCTCACTGTGGAGGCTTGCATAAGGAATTTGTGATCCACAATACCGCATGTAGGAGTGCAGGGCACTCTTGCTGCTCTCCTACTTGCGGATGTTTTATCCATGCACTGGATCCTCCCTTATGCACACACGGAAACCCTTCCTTATGGAAGTAACGACTTAACCAAGCCTTTACTGTATAAATTAAATGCCTATGTCCACTCCCCTATGCGTATCTTGTACACATGGGTGCAGGGCCGCCATCAGGTTGGGGACAGCCGGGATTATTGCCCCAGGATCGATGCTGATGGGGGCCTGCCAATACTTGCCTAGCTCTGCAGGAGCAGGTATCAGTGGTATCCTACCGCTGATACTTGCTGCTTAGAGCTGCTCAGTAGCGGGCCAATGCGCAGGGAAGAGCTTCCCTGCACACTGGCCCGCTATTAAAGCAGGTCCATGGCACCCCGCTCCTTTGTGATGTCACCAATGACACATAGGGGCGGGACCCCACGGCTGTATCCCAGGCCCTGCATTTTCCGACACCCCCCAGATGAGGGTTTGATTTCCACATGGACTATAGCATCAGACAGCTGCATTCCAATGTGGAAATATTGGTACTGCGCATGCACCAGTACCAATATTTACCTGACTTTCATACCTAGAATACAGAAGTCAACTGGCCAGGAGTATTTACTACAGATAAGTTTTTTTCAAAGCTCCTTTTGTTATGATTTAGCCTGTTATTTTATTTATTGGTTGTGTAAATTATTTTTTTACTGTTATTTAGCAATGATGAAATTTGTATTTTTTTTTTATTTTTTTTACTACACATGTGTAGCCGGAGCGAAGAGGTGTGAATACAGTCCAATGTATGTATATTTGTTAGGCAGTTATAGCTAGATAGATAGATGGATGGATGGATGGATGGATGGATGGATGGATAGATAGATAAATAG
>WWET01000366.1:351512-362143 GCA_011038615.1 Limnodynastes dumerilii
TGAATAAGAAACTGACGAATAAGAAACCAACTTCAGCCTCGTCTTATCCAGCAACTCATGAAAACACTGTGGTCTAGTTTGACTTTTAGATACCCAGACAGATGGGATACTGGTCTCACAAATAGCTTAGACCACTGTGCTGATGCACAGAGCCACTAAAGGAATTTTGGACCCCAGTACTTCACATTTTGACTTTCTATATAGAATTTTCAGATAGCCTATGATGGATCAACAATGCACTAACCAATGCTATGATGAAGATAGTTTGGGAGCATGTCTATGCGTTAACCACATTCTACCTGTCTGCCAATACTGCTGACAAAAACTTTACCCTAAATGCTTTAGGATAAAGTCATAACTTAAACCTTATTGCAATCACCTGCAAAGATAAGGAGGCGAGCACTGTTTAGGTGCGAGATGATATAAATGAGCAACTGGGCCCCATCATATAGTCGTCATATTTTAATAAAGTTTTGTTGTAATGCTAATAAGGGTTTATTGATTGGTTAGTTTAAAACTGGAGGAGGGTTAGGGTCAGGTGACCTAGGTTATAAAAATAATATGTGTTATGTGTTTTCCCCCTCTTTTGAAAATCGTTTTGGAAGGCTAAGTAGTGTCTGCTTGCTTATTAATCGTTTTTTCAATTGTGGTTTGGGTAGTAGAGAGTAGGTCAGTGTAGGTGGGTTAGTGGGTAACATTGAGTGTGAGGGTAGTAGTAGTATTTGTGAGGTGGGGTAGAGGTTTTTGATTTAGGTCTTTTATTGTGAATAAAGGTCTTTATTATTTGATAAACTCTGTAAAAATGTATTGCATTGTCTTTTCTCATTCTGTCTTCTATATTCTCTCTTTATTCTTTCTATCTTTATTTCCTTCTATCCTTTCTCCATTTAAATTCTAAATAACCTTAATTTGTTTCTCTGTCTATTTCTGCTTTTATTCACATAATAAATAAGGTCCTTGTACTGCTAAATTTTCTGTAGTGCAGCAATGGCCCGTCCCGTTCATCAGCGCTCTGCTCCTATTAGGCTGGTGGAAGCGGAGGCAGGGAGCAGGCTGAGCACGGGAAGACCGCGTGACGTTGGAGATGCTGGCGTGCACGCACAGCAGCGCGCACGCCCGCTAACTCTGGGTGCGTGCAGAAGTGCGTTAGGAGGAGCTTCCGGCGCCGCTGAGGCCAGTCGGCATGCGCTGGAAGCCGGCACTTCCAAAATCGTCACCGCTGGAATAGGCAGACAATTGCAGGGAGCTGCAAATTGCTGCCGGTAAAAGGGGGAGAGCGGCGCTAAGGGAGCCTGGGATCGGATAGAACGCAAGGGGTAGCGGTAGGGTCAGAGCAAATAGAGGGTCAGGTGTGAGAGGATCTGGGAGGGGGGCAGTTAGGAATACTGGGGCTGGGAGAAGAGGACGGGATTATGGAAGGCAGAGGAGTGGGAGGAGCAGATGGGTTGGTGCAGCGGAGCAGGGAAGAGAGGTAAGAGCAAGAGGCAGGTCTATGATTGATATGGAGAATGAGGATTTGGAAACTGTAGAGGAGGATATGCATTTTCAAGATGAGGATTTGGCAGAGTCATATGATAGCCCATTTGATTTTGTCCCTGACACTCAAGCCCCTGCAATAAATTTACAGAGACCTCTCTCCAGATCTCAGTCTGTTGCTTCCAGAGGTTCTCTGGGTAATTTTGAACAGCCCAATGTGATGCAGGCTAACATAGGTAATAGTTCTCAGCCCCCATCTTCTGCTTATACGAGCTAAAGCAGTCAATGGTCATTTCCCCGTCTATCTTTCAAGGGAATGCTTGGCCTTATTTTAATGTGGGTGTATTTGGGGGTCCGTCATCTTCTCAGTCCCCTCATTATAGTATGGTACCAATGTTTACGGGGACATCGGGACAACAGAATGTGCCATGTCCACATAATGTTTAAGGTTGGCCACAGGGTCAGTTGGGGGCTGGTGATATGACTTGTGGTGTTGGTACTGTCGCTTCTAATGTTTTGACTGTTTCAGGTTTGATTTCGTCTACAGTTCAAAGAGAGCAGGAGACTAATGTTTCTGCTCTAGATCCTGGGGAGGGGACTTCTCAAGGGACGGATCCTGCACTTCAACCAGCTCCTTCAAGGCTGGTGAGTGTCATTGATACTGGTGAGCAAGTGGGATTAGATAAGTCGGAGGGGGAGGGGGATTCGGAGGAGATTTAGAGTGTTGATTCTTCGGCGTCACAAATTTGGCCTGCTAAGGTCATGAAATTACTTAAACGGACTCTGCAAAATCAAGGGGGGGGAGGGGAGGGGGGGGAGAAAAAAAAGGAAAGCTGTGGTTAAGCCTAAGAAGCGGTCTGGTCCCCCTCCCATTTTGTGTGACAATACAGCGGTTACGTGGGATGTTAGAGATTCTTTGCGTGAGCGAATAAAGCGGGGGAAGTTTGTGGACTTGTTTGTTGTCACGCAAACTGGAATGGAGGCTATGACTGCTGCGATGGCTAAGGGGGGGGGCGTTGGGGAAGAAGCTTACAAATCCTTTTCAAATTGGTTAAGGGGTTATCTACCATTTGCTGCCTGTTATCTGGAATCTAGGCCGACAGAGTATAAGGGTATTATCCGTTACTTACACCTTATACATGAGATGTATGCCACTTCTAAATCTGGTATGTGGCAGAGTTATGATAGCAGATTCAGGAAGAATCAAGATGGTTCTAAGAACATTGATTTTTCCGAATCTGATTTTGGGGTGTGGCTAAGAATTACAAATGCGAAGCAGTTTAATGAATTTTCGGCGCATAGGGCTGGGCAGCAACCTCGCGCAGCCCCTTTCTCAATGGCGAAAGTTAAATGCTTTGCTTTTAATAATTACAGGTGTACAAGGGTAGCTGGCTGTCGGTTCAAACATTTGTGCAGCAAATGTGGAGGGACTCATACGGCCAAAGACTGCGGAGGTCAACCTAACCCAGGATTTAGAAATTGGCCAGCGGTCAGGGCACCTCCACAAGGCATTCTCCCCCATTAAGTTGCACGCAATGTTAAAGTGGTTGGACGTTTACGTTATTGCAGAAGATGCTAAGTTACTATTTGATGGTTTTCGTTTAAGTTTTCGTTTACCAGTTCATTGGACAGTTAACACAGGTTGTAAAAAGAATTTGAAGTCTGTGTTGCAATTACCGAACATTGTTTTGCAAAAGGTTCAAATGAGGTTAGATAGGATGTCTGGTCCCTTTTTGGAACCTCCCATTCCAGGAATGGTGATTTCCCCGGTGGGGGTGGTTCCGAAGAAGGAGGTAGGAAAGTTCAGGTTAATCCAGCACTTATCTTATCCCGAAGGATCATCGGTTAATGACGTTATTGACCCCGCTGCATGCTCAGTGTCTTATCAACTTTTCGAACAGGCGCTGGAATTGGTGCGATCATGTGGCAAAGGGGCCCTTATGGCCAAGTTAGATATTGAGTCAGCATTTCGTTTGCTTCCGCTGCATCCTGACTCATTTGTATTTATGGGTTTTAAGTTGCCTGAAGGGTTCTTTGTGGATAAATGTTTGCCCATGGGTTGCTCCATTTCCTTTGCTTTGTTCGAAAAGTTTAGTACATTTTTACACTGGTGTATTCAAATTGGAGCCAAACATAGAGAAATTGCCCACTATTTAGATGATTTTTTTGTTGTAGGACCGGCGGATTCGGATGCATGCGCAAGAGTGCTTTTTTTGGCTAGGGCGCATTTTTGGCATTTTGGCGTCCCGGTAGCTGAGGATAAAACGGAGGGTCTAGTCACTTGTTTATCTTACTTCGGTATTGAAATTGACATGGTGGAGGGATCCTGCTGTTTACCAGCTGATAAAGTTTGTAAATTGAAAACTATGTTAGAAGAACTGCGCGAGCGTCGTCGCGCTATTCTTAAAAAGGTTCAGTCCCTGTTAGGGTTGCTTAATTTTGCCTGTCGGGTAATTCCGATGGGTAAGATTTTTTGTCGCTATTTGGAAAGAGCCACAGCCGGCGTAAAGTGTAGTCACCATTTTGTACATTTATCAAGGGAGGTTTGGGATGTCTGGATTGAATTCTTGAACAATTTTAATGGGGTACGTATTTGGAATGAAGTAGCAACGTCAAATGCTAGTTTAGATTTTTTACGGAAGCTGCTGGTTCCACAGGGTTCGGAGTGTGCTTTCAGGGGGAATGGTGCGCAGCACCTTGGCCCCAGTCTTGGTTTGATGCTGGTATTGCAACCAATTTAATTCTTGAACTGTTCCCAGTTGTTGTCGCCGTTGGATTGTGGTGTGTTTTGCTTAAGGATAAAAGTATTGTGTTTTGGTGCGACAATTTGGGAGTAGTTCAGGTAATTAATGGTCAGAGAGCGTCTTCTGCACCAGCTATTAGTTTGTTGAGGAGATTGGTGTTACAATGTTTAAAGTATAATATTGTGTTCAGAGCACGACATGTTCCAGGGGTTTGTAATGTAATAGCAGATGCATTATCTAATTTTAACTGGGCTAAGTTCAGGGAGGTTGCGCCAAATGCTGTGCCGGAAAGGTTTTTCATGCCCATATCTTCTTTGGCAGATTGTGCAGCCGGCTTAGAAGCGTTGGCGTTGGCCTCCCTTGCTCCGGGCACATTGCGTGCTTATCGTCGAGCTTGGGAACAGTGGTCATCCCATAAAGAGAGTCGTTCTAGGCCAAGTAAGACCGAGCGAGCATTGCTATTAGACTGGCTCTGGGAACAATATAATGAGGGGCGTTCCAAAGCGTCCATGTCTTCCCTTCTAGCAGGCGTTTCTTATTTCATTAGACTGATTAGGCTATGATTTTACTAAGGAATTTTTTATCTCTAAAATTCTTATGGGTTGGGCTAAAAAGGATAATAAAATAGAAGATGGTAGGCGTCCTATTAATTGTGATATTTTGCGCAATGTCCTTAGATTTTTTAGGGAAGTAGCTTTTGGCGCAATGTCCTTAGATTTTTTAGGGAAGTAGCTTTTGATCAGTTTGAATTGCGCTTATTTAGTGTTGCTTCTTCTTTAGCATATTTTGGAGCATTTAGAGTTACATTCAGGTTTGTTGTGGGAGAATGTGATTTTGGCTGAAGGATCTGTTGCCTGTAAAATCCATAAATCTAAGACAGATCAATTAGGGAGGGGTAGGTGGGTGACAATTAAGGGTCAACTGAATCTGGAAATTTGTCCCGTTAATTTGGCTAAACAATATTTAGGCTCAGGTCATCCATGGGGGGCTTATTGGTTAGCCCATGCTGATAGTTTACCATTGACAAGGTTTCAATTTGCCTCCATTCTGAAACGATGCTAGAAGGGAATTGGTTTGGACGCCTCATGTTACGGTACGCATTCTTTTCGGATAGGCGCAGCTACTTCCGCCGCTGTCGAGGGGCGGTTGAACGAACAAATTATGGCCTTGGGAGGGTGGAAGTCACAAGCTTATCAGAAATATATACGTATCAGCGGGAATGTAGAGGGTAATTAATATGTGGGTCACTTTGTTGGGAATGTAGAGGGTAATTAATATGTGGGTCACTTTGTTGCTGTTATATTTCATATGAATGTGATTTGTAAGTTCCTGTCTAGGTGAGTTTATTTAGAAGAGGACAGTTAAATTCTTCCAAATTATCAAGAGGGTTTCTCCTGTTTTTATCCTCCTAGTAAGGTTTTCTGATTAGAGTATTGAGAACCTTGGGGGTTTTCAGGAGTTGTTCCCCCTCGATAGTTTGCAAGGATCTAGTTTCCCTTTTCCCCTCCTTCTGTGTTATCCCCTGTGTCTTGGTTCGTATGTGTAATGTTAAGATGTTCTTTCAAAGGTATTCAAAAATGCTGTTTAGATAAATGTTAATAACGAATGTTATCAGGGTGTCTTTTATTTCAGGTCAAGTTACACATGCTTGTTCAGCCTGGATTATAGGTAATTCCTATATTTACTGGGCAGGTCAGCTAGCAGAAAGTGATGTGTTATTGGTTCAGCCACCAGGTTGGAAGGTGGACTGGTTTGGTCATCGGGGGATGAAATGGGGGTTGTTTTACTGTTTTTATTTCCGACTATCGGAGTTTTACCCATTACCTGACGTTTTGATTGCTAATTTCATTAAATCTCTTGGGGGACAGGTTGTGGCACACTCTCAGTTGTCTTACAATGATGTTGATCTTTATAGATTTGATGTGGTTCATCTTTCTGATAAAGGCAATGTAATATTTATTCGATCCCTATACGAGATGCTACAGGGTTGTTAGGTGGCTGGTGTGGTAGATTGGTGAGAGAAATATCTGATTACAGAGGTGCACCCTTCTTGTGAACACCTGGTCATCTGGCTAATATCGGGGACCTGGTCTGCCTGCTCACACAGGTTGAGTTGTGCAAATGAAGAGGTGGAGCCAGTGGTTTGGGGGGGAGGGGTGCCTTTATTCGACAACTTGTTTGGTTGTCGCTTTAAGCTCCTGAGGTGACAACCTGCTGCTATGGGCCACCTTGCTCAACCCTAAATTTTATAGTCTTGGGTGGCAAGCCACATTTACAAATTTCAATTAAAAATCTCAATTAGTTTAAAATTTTCAATAAAACTATGTCCCATTTTAAGTTTAAGTTGTCAGTGTCATTATTTCAGTGTGTTTGTGGCGGCTGTTTGATGGGGTGTCAGTTGTAGCTCATTTATATGAAATGTGGGTTTCACAGCCATACTTTTTTCATACCTGTCTATTCTGCTAAACCATTGTACCGGTCATTAAATAAGTATGTATTGCACATTTAGTAATATTCTATAATAGCAATAATAGCAATAATGTGTGTTGCAATAACAAAGTAGCAATGGGCCAGAAGAAAAAAAATACTAATAAAAGAAAAAAAACGTTTTTAAAAGTTTGTTCATCTGACGCACAACACGAATCTGCCAAGTAGCAGAATTACATAACTAATAAAGCCTTATGACAGTGTTTCTCAGCCTCGGTCCACAGGACTCCCTAACAGTCCATATTTTCTAGGTTTCCTTAAAGAATCACAAGTGATATAATGAGCAGCACCTGTGGAGCTTTTAAAATGTGTCAGTAGTAATGATCACACCTGTGTTATCGTCGAGCTTCTAGGTTTCCTTAAAGAATCAAAAGTGATATAATCAGAACCACCTGTGGAGCTTTTAAAATGTGTCAGTTAGTAATGATCACACCTGTGCTCCAGCAGTGAGACCTGGAAAACATGCACTGTTAGGAAACACTGCCTTACGATAAAGGGATATGATTTTGATTCCAGTCACATGGCATATCATGTAGTAATCAGTAAAAGCAATATAAAATGATTGACTATCTATATTATGAAATGGGCTTTTCAAGGAGAGTTTGCGAAAAACTCCTCCTTATCAAGAGTGATTGCTTTTTATTTTAAATAGAAAACAAAACATTTTACCATTTTAACAAATGCAACAATCTTTTCCACAAGTGTGAAAAATAAACGGATGCACGTATAGTTCACATCAGGAAAATCCAAAATACGCTGTGACAGAGAGTTCTAACAATAAAATAAAAAACCAATAAAAAGAAACATAAATAAAAACATAATCATGAGTATGTCCCAATTCCTTACGCCGTTTGTTGAGCCACATAATCAGTCTCCTCCACTATGACAGAATGAAATATCTAGACATACATTAATGTAGATATGTCCACCTTCTTTTTCAGACAAGAAATTTCTTAGTTCAGTTATAAAGGATATGGCTTTTGGCTACCGTTGCAATGACAGTGAGAAGAGAAATGATTTGTTTCTTAGAGTTACCTAGATTCCAGTTAGAGAAATTAGCACAAAGCATTGCTTTTGGATCTCCTATTATGGACAGACAAAAACAAAGAGTAAATGAAACCAACCATTTTATTCCAAGGGCCAGATTTACTAAGCTGCAGGAAAGGAAAAATATGTTGCCCATAACAACCAATCAGATTCTAGCTCTCACTTTCCTATTGTATACTAGAAAATGTCAGCTAGAATCTGATTAGTTACTATGGGAAACATCTCCACTTTTCATTTCCTGCAACTTTGTAAATCTGGCCCCAAAATCTTTTAATCTTTCCGCATTCCCACATAGCATGAATAAATGTAGCAGGATATACTCAGGGGAAGAAACTCAGATTTCCCCATCCATTGGATATGTCCTGTTTTGGGATATATAGACCCTATGAATCGTTTGGAGATGTATTTCCTGGAGGAAAGCGTAAAGCTTTTAAAATCTTGTCAGAGTGAGAAATCAGGTCACCCAAATCAGTGATTTCTGGTATACTAACTTGCCACTTTCCTACTTCCCATTTTCTCCAGATCTTCACAAACAATAACTGTCTGCTATTATTTAGTTTTATATTTATTAGTTGTAATGAAATGTAATAGTTGCATTAAATCATCTATTTTACTATGAAGGGGAAAAGGTTTAGAAAGTGTCTGCGCAATGACTGACCTTTTAATACCTTTTGCCTTTCAGAATAATTATAAACAATTGCCTAAACCTGGAGAAAAATTAGGATTGCCCCAAACTGGGAAATAACTTGAGCTATAGCTACTTTGATCACATTTATTATTGATATAACTCCATGAATGAAATGTATCATGAAATAAAATGTACATATAAAGATGGTGTGGAATATCTTTCTATTTACTCATCAATAGCTTGGCGGAAAAGGCACGGAAACTAACCTTTTCTAAAGATTGGTCGGAATAGGTTTTTTTCCCTAGAAACCAATCATAGATATATATTCAAAATAGACTGCACGCAAAAAAGAAGTAATATGAGGTAAACCCGTGCCACCCTGATCTTTAGGTAATCTCAATTTAGAGATAGACATTCTTGGACGCTTCTCTTTCCAAATAAATTTACGAAACATATTAACACAGAGGCTGATATCAGATTTCAACAGAATCAATGGTAACATTTGTATGATATAAGACAACTTAGGGAATATGAGCTTTTAATTACAGCAAGTCTGCCCAGAAGAGATAAGGTGATGCCAATCTTCTAATAACTTTAACATTTTCTGTAAAACAGAATTTGCTTCATAAAGGTTCTGCAAACTGAGAGCTAGGAAGATACCCTGGTATTTCAATATATGGTGCACCATTTGCAAATGATTCAAAATATTTGGAATTTTGCATAGTTGGTCCCTCCCCAAAAGAGATAATCTCAGATTTTTGTAAATTTACCTGATAACCTGCAAAAGAACCAAACTGTTTAATAATATCAATAATTGCTGGCAAAGAGTTTTGAGTGCGCAAGACAACTAAAATCATATCGTCAGCAAAAAGTGATAATTTAACTTCTTTACTGCCATCCAAGATACTCTTAAAATCTAAATTAAGTACATAAAAACCCACAGCACTAATAGAGTAAACTACCAAAAAGTAATTCACCAATTTGAAAATGAATATATAAAAATCGAGCAGCAGATAAAAATAAATAAAGATTTATTCATCGCTAAATAAGCGTAAATATACAAATACCACATAATATAACAATAGAAATTCGTTATAAAAAATGTATATATGTAAATAGATATAGTTATCTACATCTATCTATCTGTCTGTCTGTCTGTCTGTCTGTCTATCTATCTATCTATCTATCTATCTATAAATATATATATATACAGGGAATTGGCGGCACTCCCAGAATCAAAAAAACTTACAACAGCATGTAGATAGTCAACATTTCAGTTTTACTGGACAACTTTCATCAGGACAACCAATATATATATATATTGGTGGACAGCTGTATGTTCACAATTTTACCTGAATATTTAAAAGAGCAATTCTCAAAGCAGAGGTATATTAGAATATATAATCAATCCGGACTGAGGTAAGGTCTATTACCAGTTAGAAACCAGTTAGAAACTTTGGTATCCCAAAAGTAAGGACAGAGATGTTTAGTCAGCAACCGGAATTTCAAAGTCCACTTAATATGGGACTCATCCATCCAAACAATAAAGTGCAATTTTCGTATATAATATATACTGTATAAAAGACTGTAAAAGAAATCCGGTACCAATTAGGGTTATTAATGTCCCAATATTAGCAATACTGGTAAGGAGTAATATCAACGGGATAGAAATTCCAAGTCCATGCAATATAATTTATAGCATTGTATTTCCTCAAGTCCAAGCAATGATTGCAATGTGCGTTTCCAATGTATATTAACTGCTGAAATCAATTTGGTAATAGTGCGGTCCAAGGGCCAGAGCTGTGACGCTCTTTCCAAAGGGCAGATGGTGTATAGAAGCGGAGGCCACCCACAACTCGTGCTCCTAAGGAACCGAAGACTGCAAACCGGGTATCAGGTGTAAAAATCAGCTGTACTCCTGCACCAAAGACGGGGGTATTCCCGCTGACAAGTTTCTTCTTGCCTAAGACTTGCCTAAAGCGGAGTGGTTGATTCATATGGTCGTGCTTCTTATATCTCATACAGACAGCTTGTTTTTAATTAATCAGTTTAGAGAAGACCGAATGGAAGTTTTGTTTGCTTATTTATATATCATTTGGGAATTAATAGCCATGTTCCATTGTTGGTATAGGGTCCAAAATTTAGCGATTTGGAAGATATTTGGTAAATAAAACATCATAAAACAATAATAATATCTGCTGCTCGATTCAAATTTTTCTTAAAGGTATATATAATATATAAATATAAAT
>WWET01000366.1:376222-389068 GCA_011038615.1 Limnodynastes dumerilii
ATATATATATATATATGAGAAATCACTAGTGTATCTGCGCACTATTGACAACAATAAAAATGAATATAAAATATACCGGACTTGCAGATCAATAACACTAAAATCAATATATAAAATATAACATAAAAAAAATCTGGTGCCAGCCAATGGATAACACATGTGTTATTAGTTGTAAATATAAACAGCAGGAAATATGGGAGAACAGGTAAGATTAATTGGAAAATATCGATAAATGACTGCGGCCAGAAAGCTCACAGTTTCATCTCCAAGGTGATTTGTGATGTTCCAATATCTATATGGGAGCAGTCAGCTTTCCCTCATATGATGAGTCAAAACAAATAAGTACAAGCGAGCAGCAAGCACTATTATTAAATGATGGGGAAAAAAAGGCAATATTATACCTCAGCAAGGTTCCCCGCTTAACACAGACCAGTGGGTAGATGGTAAAAAGTTACGTGGTTTGAGTACATATCTCAGCGTGAGTGCCACAGAGAGCTATGCTCTCAATTGAAATTCCCAATTGATGGTTAAAGTAACTGGTGAGCGCAGTAAATATAGATGGATCTCACCCGAATGTCTGTCTCGGCCCCTAGGTCTGGCGGTGAGGTGCACTCTTGTGCGTGACTGGTGGTTATTAGTCTGCGGTCTGAGCATTCCGGCTGAGTTTCCCCCACACACGTGGGTCCGGCTGCGAGAAGGTGCGTGGCTGCTCCTAATTGGTGGAACAAAATTGTATCGCTACCGCTGAATGTCCTGGGCACCCAGTATTGGCTGCTTTATAATATACGGTAAAACACAGTGGTGTAGAAATCCGTCTGGAAGACACGTTAGCTATTAAAGCGAACACAAATACTATTGATGCCATCCCATGGGTTACCATTTATAGCGATACTAGTGATTTTTCCAAAAAAGCTGTTAAGAAACTCTGGCGATTGTGACGTCTGATTCTGACCTGCCAATGTTAAAACATAAAAGAATTCTTCCTGCCTACAGTAGAGGTAAAAATTTGCGGGACTTATTAGTTAAGTCCGACATTACCACCTATAGGGATACACATGGCAAACAGGGCTGTTACAAATGCCCTAACTGTACCACATGTAGGTATATGCTTACAGGTAATTCTTTTACACATCCCGATTCAAACAAAAAATATAATATACGTTTCCATCTCAACTGTACTTCTACCTTTGTGGTTTATATGATTACCTGTCCTTGTGGTATGTGTTATATCGGCAAGACCATCGGACAATTTAAAGAACGGATGGCACTACACCGGTCTGCCATCCTTCAAGCCATAGAGGGTAAATCTAATGATCAACCTGTCGCAAGACATTTCGCTGACCGCATTCTTTGGCTACCCTCAGGTACAGAATCATCGACCATGTCCCGATTGATATTTGAGGTAGCAACCGTGAACTACAACTTTTGCGTTTGAAAACAACTTGGATTCACCATTTGAACACTGTCACTCCCAATGGATGCAACGAACAATTGAGTTTATCATGCTTCTTATGATTTTGCACTTGGCGCTGTTTTTTTTGTCTAGCCTTTTTGCTCCACTGCCTGTCCAGTTTTGTATTGCATGATTTCCTTGCTAGGCAGCTCATTATAAGACACCTCTGATTCTGCATAATATGCTACTCTTACATAGGGATTTGTATGTTTGTATTCCTGATTCCTATATATATATATATATATATATAACTGTGTCAGATATTAGTCTTTACTTGCTTGCCATTTGTGGATATTTACTTATACTCAGGCTGTAGTTCTTTGTAGTTCTTTATAATATATTGCGTGTGGTGTTATGCACGGATTTATCATTTGCACGAAGTTTGTTGTTATATCTCCATGGTGACGACGTGTGGGCCGGTCTGCCGACACTTCCCGTCAGTTCCGGGGTGTGGCCATGTGGCTGACCACATGCGCACCAGACATGTGAGAAGGGAGTTGTATCTGGTTTAAGGGTAAGTTATTTATTCTTCTTTATGTGTTCTTTTGCATGTATTGTCCCTGAGGAAAGTTTTACTCATAAAATTGAAACATTGGACTAAACTGCAGCGATATCCTAAGCTACAAATTGCAGTGGAACCCAAGACCTAGAGATAAGCTAGGGAATGACACCACACCCAGAGCCAAGATCAACAGCCTTTTGAAAATTCTACAATACATCAGAATTTTGAACAAAACTTGAAGGAAGAGATAATCTCTATGTCTTAAAGCTAAGAGACAGATGTAAATGGTGACATATTTTAATAAATACATTTATAGCACTCACAATACCAACCCTTTGTGCACAGTAAATAAGCAAAGACTTTTATAGCAACATCTGCCAATAGTCAACTTTTAAATTGTCTCAGTGGAAAAGATCTGTCTGGTCTCTTTTTGGCAGTCTAGTTAATCTATGTTAAACCCTTTATTTAATAAGAATTATATATAAATCTAAAAATAAATATAAATATTTAGCATATTCACTTAATTGCTGTTCTGTATAAGAGGCACATTACGCCAAAAAAAAGCAAAGCTGATCATTTTATTTTTTAACAAAATATAGTTCAATAAGAATTGTGATAAAATAATGGATTTTGTTATGTAATTTCACAAAAAAAGCAATAATAAATTTACAATGTATAACTAATAACTGACAGTTAAATAATCCATACATATGTTTAAGAAATTTAATGAAAATTATACAGCTTTCATTGAAATAAATGTAATATAGTAATATAATTAAAATTTTATTTATTACTGCTTTATCTGCCAGATAACACACATAAATATGATGCATAATGGTTATCTGCAAAACAAAATAAATATGTTAAAAATCTTTAAAAAAAATAAATAAAATAGATTAGTCATATTCTAAATGCTGATTATAATGGCACTACTGACAGATCCAAATGTCCCTAATAAATCATGGGGGGGAATTTCAATAACTTAGTAAATTGATTCTCTTTAAAGATCAAGAAGACTTGGTGGAGAAACTGCAAAAGTAAGAAGTACAGTAAGTGATACGCACACAAATAGCTTACAGACACACACCCAGTGGAGTAGCGAGGGTGGAGCTTGTGCTCCAGGCGCTGGCAGACCAAAGGGGTGCGGCAGAGCACAGCCACCTCCAGATCCAGAATATACTAGATGTGGAATAATATTAGGGGTCTGCAATGGCACACTATATAATGTACAAGTAGGGAATATCATGAGCCTTTGAATGATACATAATATAATATATGTGGGGTATATTATGGGTCTGGGAATGCCACTCTATATACTGTATATAGTGTGCAATTCCCAAACCCTGATATAAACCATATATTATAGTGTGTTAATCACAGAACCATAATATTCCCCACATGTGCTTTATATAGTGTACCATGCCCATAGATGTTTAATGTAAGGGAGACAGGAAGGGGATGTACAATGGATTGGGGGTAGGGAGAGAGATGTGTCATGTAAAGGGGATAGGGAGGAAGATATGTAACTGTAAGAGGGACAGGGGTGGACCATGTGCATGGAGGGGGTACAGGGAGGGGTAAATGTATGGTAGAGGGGGCACAAGAAGGGATGTTATTAGGGGGGAGAGACGGAAGGCAGTTGTGTAACAAAGGAAGGGAAATATGTAATGGGGAGGGGATGTGTAATGGTGTAAGAATCAACGTAAGGCATGAAGAGGTGAACCCAAAAATCAATATTCATTTTAGTAAAAACAACACTTCCTTTTAGCCAACAAATGTTAGGAAACATTAGGGAGCTCCTGGCTCTTTACACTACAGAAGGATGGGGTTTGGGGGAGCCCTAGCGTTCACTTGCTCCGGGTGCCATTAATCCATGCTACACCTCTGCATACACCCTTAGCTTGACTAAGGGGGGAGGGGTTACATACATTTTCTGCTGTCGTCAGAAGCAAAACAGGAAGTCGCTGATTTTAAACCAAATTACTTAAATATGGTTTCTTTTTGTCATATTTAACAACATAACGCATTCATTTGGGAAAAGACTAAAAGCTTTGAACTTTATAACTAGTAACAAAAGTCTTGAAATGCTGAATAATTATTCAAACATCTAATCTTTTTGTCATTTTATTAGAACTATCTTTTTTGTTTCAAATAAAATAATAATTTATAACATACTCTTCTCAAGTATATTAGCTTATAATACACTTCATTGAAGAACATTTTCCTTTCTCTGCCTGATGTTGATAGAATAAGACCACCACAGTTTCTCCAAAAACAGCTAAGGTCTAAATTTCCAGTGGACCAAGAAAGTTACAACCCCATAGTTCCCAGATGTCCACTATATCAGCCAAACCAGTGAATATATTCCTATATTATTGAGGCCGCTGTCAGTAGTTTTAAAGCCACAATAAGAAACTATGTGTTTCAGTTTGACTGTAACTAATTCATCATAATTGAATACATTTCCAGTGTACTATAAAAAAAATGGTACGATGGAAAACTAAAGACATTTTCTCCAAAGAAGCTTTGCACCAACAAAAATAGTTTGTGCATGCCTGAGTTTTGAGATAATTGTTTTGAAGGGTTTTCTTTTTTAATAAAGCAGGCAATGCTCTGTTGACTATGAAGTCATGGCTATTTATTATACAGTTCAATAAAGTAGGGAATTAATTATAGTTATACATTTATTTTTGGAAATTAGCTAGAAGGCTTTAATGGTAACATGCAGCAACTATTTATTCTACTCAGTAAATGTAAAAAAAACAACAACCCACCACATTATATATATTTGCAATAGTTTTAAGAAACACTCCACTCCACCAGCTTCCACCACAAACAAATGTTAATTTAAATTTTTATTAATGCAATGATTTTAACATAACATAACATGATTTTACATATTTTACTGTTATTGGCATTCACACTTCCCCTGCACTCCTGCATGCAGAATTGATTTTCCCTGGCTAGGACCCTAGCGTATCGTAAGTATTCCACATGCATCTCTGTGCATGCAGAATTCCGAATTGTATGTATGGGCTTAGCCAAGCTCTTAGTATATGTGCAATATATTCCCAGCTGACTTACGTACATAGTGTATGTAACTCAGCTGAATTTATTAATTCTAGATCCGACCCATTATCTAAAATAATTTACCCATTAAAAAATAATAACAAATTTGAAACCATCTGGGTCAAGCAAGTTCTCTCTTAAGTTTTTTTCCAGGTCATACTTAACAATCCCAAAAGCCCACAGTATGTAAGATGTATCTTGCAGCTTGAAAGCACTGGCATTGCACCGGTCTCTTGGCACACACAACTCTTAGACAAGTACTGATGTCATAAAAGGGATGCTTGTAAAACCGTTTATTTGGCTGAATGGTCAGAGGAGCTGCCAGTAGTAGGACTGCAAAAATTACCTTTCTTCCATATGAGCTGTTAACACTGTTTTATTAATATATCAGTCAGATATCAGCATTTTCTTTCTTGTATTTTAAAATAATGTGATCTTATAGCTATTATAGCTGTACCATTCCGCATAGGAAGCCATAAATGAAATGCTTATTCAAGGTTAAAGGACTAGAATTTTAACAGGTTATGTTGTTACCTGTATGTGATACACGCTGTTATTAAAGGTAAAGGTTCGAAATTACCTGAAGGATATTGCAGATATTTTTCTTTATGATTGCAGAGAGGTGAGTGAAGGAAAACTCAGAGTAACTTCACACCAGTCTTTAGCGAATAAGATTTTTATTTTAATATTTTAACATTTGATTTAGATAAGCAGAAAACTTATTCTGATTGGCAATATAAACAGTATTTCAAAAATAATATTGTTCTTTTTCACAAACAGAGAATGTAAGTTTAAGAATCCGAATATCAAACTTTCACAACCAACTAATAGAATGATATAGTTCTTTGTAATAATGAAGTATTTCATCACTCAGGAACAATGAAATATTACAATTGTTACTCTCTCCTCTTAGTCACAATGGGGCTGATCCAGAACAACGACCGCGACCATAGTTACGGCAGGCGTATGCATAAGATCGGCTGTTTAGCTGATCTGCACATGCGTTGGGCAGATGTTTACCGGCGTAACTAGAGATTTCCTTAACTGAGGCGTAGTTACGGTTGAAAGGACGTTCCTAGGTTAATAGCGCGGTAACTACGCTACAGTTAAGGAAGGTAGGCGGGTGGGAGGCAGGGAAATGAGGCAGGGAGGGCAGGGTTTTTAAGTCACGCTCCCGTCCTGGCGTAATTACACTCTGTTACGCCGGCTGAAGTTAGGGTAGCCTTCAGCCGGTGTAACAGAGTGTAACTATGGCAGGACAGGGGGAGTGTCATGGAGGAGTACATAGATGTCACGCTGTGCGTTAGTACGCACAGTGCAACATCGTAGTTCTAATCCGGCCCAATGTCACCATTATCATTTTCACACAATTACTAAACATAAAATTACATAACAATACAACATTGCATGTAACATTCAGAAATACAGTTGAGAAAAACATACAAAGCTAATCTTAAAATTACTATATATTGTAAATCCATGCCCAGTAAGCAGTCCGTGTAACTGTTACTATTCATGCTATAGGGAAAGTTCACCTTTACTTTGGTAATGAGAAGTTAAAATTAGACCAATAAGTTGCCGGAATTGGCGTCTCAGCTGCGTCACCTAAGTCTGCTCTCCGATGCCTGTTTTTCACCGCTCACTCTCTCACACTCTCCTTTACTTAGCCACTGACTCTCTCCTTTACCACCCCTATGACACTCTCCTCTGCTTAGCCACCAACACTCTCCTGAACCGACTCCACTGACACTCTCCTCTGCTTGGCCACTGACACTTTCACACTTTCTCAGCCCCGATGTATCAGCTCCTATGTCTCTTCTGCTCTCGTCTATCGACATTCTCTTTATATCAGCTCCGATGTCATTCCAGCTCTCTTAACTATCGCCACTCTCTTTATATCACCTCCGATGTCACTCCTGCTCTCTTCACCACTCTCTTCAACCGCTATCACCAACTGATTTCTCAACCTCTTTCTACGCACCCCACTTTCTATCGATATTTATGGAAATCCATCCACGCGCTACATAGCGTGCCTCCATCAGCTGACTGTTACCTAGCAACATCTCTCACGCCACCATGCACTCAATTCCGAGCACGAGATCTATGCTGACTGCATAGTCTCACAAAGGCGTGAGAGCAACATCATTGCCTCCATTCAGAATGTGCTCCCCACTCCCTGCAACCCCCAGAGGCACCACATGAACAGTGGCAAAAGATGTAGATTATGCTAGGTTGAATCCTTAATTAGTCTTACTGATATACCAGTAAGACAATGACTATGGATCAGATCCGTTATAAGCGGACTTGGCAACTATGCTTGCATGTATGTGAGCTACCGGTTTTTGATTTTTCGTGCCTTTTTTGGAAATTGTGACAGTAGGTTCTTTCTTTCTGAAAACGGGACATTTCAGCATCCCAAACCGTGCTTGGGGACAACGGAATATGCTACCTAAAAACGGGATAGTTCAGTTCAAAACAGGACGTATGGTCACATTAGTTATGCAGCATCCTATCCAAGTTTATAAGTTTATATATTTTAATTTGTTATATATATAATTAAATTTCATTATATACATTCTAGTTTTGTTCAATTGTAACTAAGTGCAATGAGCTGCTTTTCAAGCTGAAAAAGTCAGTATACTATATTGTATGCAGAGTGTTTTAAAACATTATTTTTACTTAAATGAAATATGTTTGGCTTGATCCGGAGCCTGCTCTACCCATTTTTGTATATTAACTCTTCCCACGCAAAGTGGTTGATCCACATGTGTTGCTTCCCTGTGCTCTGTGCTAGGGCAGCGATGTGTTCTACTATATTTAAATGAAGAAGTGGGCGGCTTAGTGCTGCTGACATCTTTTTTTCACCCACCCTGAGCTGGTGCATGATTTTAGAAAGAAGCACAGGGCAAAAAAGCCCACTTTCTACTTTGAATGTAGTGAAACATACAGGAGCGGACACAGGCGGAACTGATTACACCTAAAACCCAGGTGTACTCATAAGCCCCCAAACTAAATGTGATGGGCGCAAATTATTATCATTTTTCTGTTATTGCATGCACAGAAAATATTTCTTGTGCTTATAGCACACAAATACAGCTCTGATTTTAGAAAGATTTCCAGTTTAGCTAAGAAATTCTGCTTGGACAATGTAACTGTGGCATGTAGTTAAACATAGTTTTGTGAGATGTACTTTTACACCTGTATTTACTTTTATGCTGAAACTCTAGCTCAGCCCATATATCACCATAAATAGGAAAATAAATATTAATAAAATAAGTAAAATAATAAATATCAGATTTTTACCTGCGATTGACAATGGTAAGGACTAGGACAATGACTGCTCTTTAAACCTAGCACAGGTCATGTATATAAATAAAAAAATTAAGTAGAAATATTAAGGATCACATCATCAGATTGTAAAAATTATAGTAGCAGGAGTTTGTAGTGACCTTTTCATTTATGCCAGCAGGCACATCCTAATATTGGGTTACACAGCAGAAAGCCATTGATATTTATGAGATCAACACAAAGATGCTGACACACACGTTTTTTATCTAGTCATTATTTTTCTTTTAAACTCAGTTTTATTAAATAGCAAGAACAAAATACATAAAGTACATGTGGCATATAGTCTAATTACATGGGTTGAAATACAGTTGAAATACAAAGTACATCAATTGCAAATATAGTATCAAATGATAATCATCAAGGAAGGAATATTGTGTTTTCCTTTTATCCTTTTTCCCCATTCTTTTAAACATGATATATGATTTATTAAAGCAAGTGCAGAGTAAAAAAGAAAACCTAAACATTTTGTACAGTCACAGGCATTTAGATGTACCAAATAAGGTGCTATGTAACATTGTCAGCTGTTATATTTTTGCTATATACTAAGAAATAGTTAACGCACAATGTACTAAACTTAGAAAGAATAAGTCTCATCTTATTTAAAAAAAAAATGGGATATAGAATAATGAAAGTTTTAGGTAGTTGGAAGGGGGGGGGATATCCATACGGGATCCTTCTGTACATGCACAGAAGAGGGAAGATGCACAGGAGATCACAACCAGGGATTGCTGGACAGAGGGAATATTTGGGGGGATTTTTCTGGAGGCAGAACATAAAGTAAAAGCACAAAACATATGGCAGGAAGTTTTTGTCTTCAGAGGTGGACATCTGGAGCACTTTCTGCAACTCTAGTACTTTTGTCCAGAATTCCAGCATTGCTCTCTCCTGTGATGAGATTCCCTGGTAAGACTTAAGGGTCTTCTTTTTACTCTCCTTAGTAGGTGTATAAACATTTTATTATGTTAATATCTTACATACTGGTGGCTGAAAGCGCCTTTATATCTTAACGAAAGCTGCTAAATTCGCTTATGGAGTTTCCTTGGATCTCTTCTGGGCATGGTAGATTGCAGTTGCAAGGGCGCTATAGTAAAGATAAAGGAGTTTTCCTCAGTAGGTTGTTAAAGATTGGTAGCTGCCCTGCTGGGAGGGTTCTAGTCACCTTTCTATAGCAGAGGGGATCTAAGACTAAGAAAAGAAAAAGGGACAACTGTTCAAGGAGTGTAAAAGTGTATTCTCAATCCTGGGTTTGTATTAAGCTATATATTGTTTGGCAGTGATAAAAAAAATTTTAAGTGGTTTGTTTTTCCAAAGTATGTGATTGTTTAATAAAGCTATAACCTCCCAGAATCTTTTCACACTATTCAAGGCTTCATGTCTTTATTTGATGGTATAGTTAAAGTGTGTTTCAAAGCAATACCGAGTGGATGACATGAAGTGCACTGTGATTTGTGATCTATTGATCTGTTGATTTGATCTTTCAGCACAGTCCGCAAATATTTATACTTAGCACTATAAAATATCCTTTAAATATTGAGGATAAATATGTCATATGTGGCTTTTTTGGTTTTATAGTGTTTTGTTTATCCATAATATAAAGTTATTACAAAATGCAATTTTCACTTATTGTTTCTATGGGAGTTTCTTTAGTACAATACAAAAAGAACAAAAGGCAAAAAGGACAAAGAATAGAGAAGAGAAAAGGAAGAAACATTCTTTAACTTGTTATTATTTTTAGAGAGAACTTAAAGTCATTTTCATTTTCTTACCATAATAGGTAACAGTCGCAATTTGACATTAACAAGAAAACAGATGTGTCCCTCTCTTCACTTCTCTTTCTCATTTCTATCACAATGTAATGTAAATAGAGCCATGCAGTTTTTAGAAAGCATGTTTGAATAAAAATTAATAAATGCATAATCTGTTGTATAACAAGGGTAGTTCAATCATAATATACAAGTTTTAGAAGCAGCCGTTATGTATTTAGTCCAAAGTCTAGAGGATATTTTCTTGTTGGGTAGATGAAGAAATAATGATGAAGCAGAGAGACCTTACCTGACTTTTGTAAATAAATAAGTTCTGCTACGCTCTGAGCTCCAACCACAGCAGCAGTGAAGATCAGAAGCCACATCACCATTGTATCCTGACGGCCGTACGTGAGAGGAAACCACTCCCCTTCTAAGGCCTGTTGAGCAATATATGAGAGCTCAATACCACCATATTCACTAGCAATATATGAGAGCTCAATACCACTATATTCACTGGCAATATATGAGAACTCAATACCACCATATTTACTGGAAATATATGAGAGCTCAATACCATCATATTCACTGGCAATATATGAGAGCTCAATACCACCATATCCACTGGCAATATATGAGAACTCAATACCACCATATTTACTGGCAATATATGAGATCTCAATACCACCATATTCACTGGCAATATATGAGAGCTCAATACCACCATATTCACTAGCAATATATGAGAACTCAATACCACCATATTCACTGGCAATATATGAGAACACAATACCACTATATTCACTGGCAATATATGAGATCTCAATACCACTATATCCACTGGCAATATATGAGAACTCAATATCACCATATTCACTGGCAATATATGAGAACTCAATATCACTATATTCACTGGCAATATATGAGATCTCAATACCACTATATCCACTGGCAATATATGAGAGCTCAATACCACCATATTCACTTGCAATATATGAGAACTCAATATCACTATATTCACTGGCAATATATGAGAACTCAATACCACCATATTCACTGGCAATATATGAGAGCTCAATACCACCATATTCACTAGCAATATATGAGAACTCAATACCACCATATTCACTAGCAATATATGAGAACTCAATACCACCATATTCACTGGCAATATATGAGAACTCAATACCACTATATTCACTGGCAATTTATGAGAGCTCTATACCACCATATTCACTTGCAATATATGAGAGCTCGATACCACTATATTCACTGGCAATATATGAGAACTCAATATCACCATATTCACTGGCAATATATGAAAACTCATTACCACTATATTCACTGGCAATATATGAGAGCTCAATACCATCATATTCACTGGCAATATAAGAGAACTCAATATCACCATATTCACTGGAAATATATGAGAGCTCAATACCACTATATTCACTGACAATATATGAGAACTCAGTACCATCATATTCACTGGCAATATATGAGAACTCAATACCATCATATGCACTGGCAATATATGAGAACTCAATACCACTATATTCACTGGCAATATATGAGAGCTCAATACCACCATATTTACTGGAAATATATGAGAGCTCAAATCCGGATATAAGACGTAGTGGGGAAACAGAGGAGCATGACCCAGCTTTCCTTGTGCTGAAGTAACTTGTATTGTCACCAGCTGAGCTCCTTGCAGAACTACACGTTTGAAAGATTTACTTTTACAACCAAAAATCATCTTCTTTCACATTTGGATTGCAGGTGTTCAAATTCAGCAGGCAGCCCTTCATGCATTCAGTCCCCCTTCCCCAGCAGCACTTCAAACACCCCTTGCACCTACTCCATTCCGTACTGAACTCAAAACCCCAGGCCAGCGCCGGTGCTAGGGTGTTCGGCGCCTCCCTGCACTTTAAATTTGCGCCTACCTGTTTAACAATTTGTCATCAGAGTTTCTAGAGTATAGTATCCATGTAAGCACCATAAAACACAATCTTGTAAACACAATAAAAGAAAGCAAATGATAGCGGCTACTATACAATACAGGCAGCATTCTAGTCTCCACTATACAAATCCCATTTCATCCTAAACACTGCAACACAATACAGACTATATATCTTAGGGACACATACCTTACCGACATTATCACAGTGACCGCTATACCATACAGGCCACCTTACAATACAGACTGCATCCTTTCCGACCACTGTACAATAAATTCAACATCCTTGTAACCTGAATGCAGTTAAAAAAACAGTCACAAAACAGAAAACATTTGTATCCTAAACACCACAATACAGACTATATATCTTAGGGACACATACCTTACCGACATTATCACAGTGACCGCTATACCATACAGGCCACCTTACAATACAGACTGCATCCTTTCCGACCACTCCACTGTAAATTCAACATCCTTGTAACCTGAATGCAGTTAAAAAAACAGTCACAAAACAGAAAACATTTGTAGTATATATTCATCTCTCCCCCTTGCATGTACTTCCCCGTATGTGTCTCCAGGCTTCCAATATCCCCATCATGTCTCTGCAGCCCTACAATACAATAGCAGTCTTTTAAGCACTAAGTTATCCAGTTTGTGTGTGTAGTGTATATATTCATCCAATCTCTCCCCCTTGCATGTACTTCCCCGTATGTGTCTCCAGGCTTCCAATATCCTATCCATGTCTCTGCAGCCCTACAATTTCCCCATCATG
>WWET01000366.1:432285-445400 GCA_011038615.1 Limnodynastes dumerilii
ACCTATGCCCATGATAGCACAGAGTTAATGTAGTAAACAAGTTTGAAAGCCCATTCTATAAATGTGGGTTTTTGTGTAACCTATTTTTCAGCAACATAATTATCATTAATGTAGAGGGTATTGTATGGTGGTCAGTACCTGAATGATGATAGCAAGCAGTACAAAAATATAGAGTGCTTTCTGTATAAGCACTAACCCCTTCTCCCACACATACCCATACATAAGAATAAAAGCAGACAAAAATTTCCAGTTGTGTGTCCACCTGGACTAATGGGGCATTTTCAAGACTTGAATAATTACTATTTTTTTTAAATACACAAAGGCTAAAATAACATTAAAAGATTACATGAAGATGGTTTGTTTTGCCAAAGTCTGAGTTGGATGAGATACTCTAGAAGTCCCTCTAGATAAAGCTTGGAAATAATAAAGTGTGATAAAATGTTCCAGACTAGTTAACACTGACATAGTAATCACATATGTCTTGTTTAGCTTTAAACTTTTCTCCTTGATTTTTCAAAATTATAGTTATATAAAAAATGACTTTCTTTTATGCTTATATATAATAATATTTCACAGTGTTTACATAAAAAAATATTAATTGCAATGGTGATGTTCTGATTTTTATTTGTAAATAAATGTAATTATTGGTGCTATATGTATGAATTATATACTGAACCATTACTGGTATTTCAAGGCCCGGCTTTCTGGGGGTTTACATATTTATTTATTAACAGGTTTTTAGATAGCGCCATCAGATTAGTGCTTTACAATTTTAACAATCATATAACAGGACTGGGTGGTAACAGACAGACTGGGTGGGTAAGAAAGCCCTGCCACAGGCTTACACTCTATATGATATTAGGGATTGATACATAAGGGAAAGTGCTATATAATCACACAACGGACCAGCCAGGTTGTATGGTAAAAGTGCTCAGTGCTCTGTATGAGCCAGTCACACAGCAGTGTTAGTAACAGAACTGAGGGGAATTTTAGTATAGAATGAAAGTGAGCAGGTTTAATCATGAAAAGAGGGCCATAAAATATAGTAGTTGTAAATAGTGTAGACAAATGTTAAATACGTTGTGGAATTCATACCCTCCAACATTTTATAATGGAAAATTGGTACACTTAGGGGCGTGGCTTGTCCTGTGAATGGGCAGGGCTTTCTGCTCTCATTGGCATGTATGATAAGATGTAAAATCTCATTTACACCTTATCATATGTGCTAAGCACTCACAGGAGAGGGTCTTGTCACTATAACAGAGCTGTAGAAGGCTGGCCTTGCAGCTCTACTATAGTGATCAGATGCAGAAGGGCTGGAAAAGGAGTATAGGGGGGAGGGAACAGCTGGGGTCAGAATCCGGTACAGGAGCCCTTTTAGCCGGTACAGACCATTAAAAACCGGTACTGTACCTGCTAAATAGGTACAGTTGGAGGGTATGAGAATTTGGTATGCTTTTAGTACATATACTACAAGAAACCCTAATCAACAATTTCCTGAACTACACTGTGCATGTAACAATTGCTACAATCCAGGAACAGAAAACTGCATGCACCAAGAAAAAGTATATTTTTGGCCTGGTGTCCGATTTTATGAAGGAAACAAGTACTCATATGTTAGCAGTTGTTGCACATCTTCCAAAGGCTTCAAGGTTATCTAAGCAATCCATTGCTTTGAGTGATTAAATATTTCCTTATCCCTTAACTGTTATGTAATATTTGCACAGTAACTAGTAACAAAAAGACTTCTAAAGGCTAATAAGCCTTTGCATTTTACTGCCGTTTTAATGTCATGTTTTATTTTCATTGTGTAATTATTTCAGTATAACACCCTTGAGAGATTATTGTGTCACTACATAATTAACATAGACTGAGATTAGAGATTTGATATGACTCACTATAATATATATTGCACTTTTATCAAAGTCGCTGTTGAAATTCTCCTGTGAATAATATACATAATTATTGAAAAATCTCTCATTTTAAAACCTTGTACTTAAACTGTGAAGAGAGTGTTGAAAGCCTTCCTGCAGCATAGTGAATTAATTTTCTAATGAACCCTTACTTATAAAGCCATTCTTTTGTGCACAGCACACAAAGCATAGAATAATAATGCAACATGCAATTGCACTCAATAACACTGGATCAAATCCAAAGATCTGAATTTGCTACATTCATATAGCCAAAGTGATGGGAAATGTAGTTCATTCAGATCTAGTTCCTTCAAAACAGTAGTTAATAAGATTACATCATCTAGGTCAATTAACATAGAAACATAGAAAGTGATGGCAGATAAGAGCCACATAGGTCATCCAGTCTGCCCAATACATTTATCCCACGCATGTTTAAACTGTTCTACTGTGTTAGCCTCAACCACCTCAGATGGGAGGCTATTCCACTCTATCACCCTTTCCATGAAGTAATTTTTCCTCACATTTCCTCTTGTCATGATTCTGCAGTATCCACTATGCTCTCTGCACGTTATAGTTCCTTTGTTTACCTTTTTCTAGTCACATGACTCCTTTCAGATCAAACACTGCTGGTGTGCACTTTTGCTGCAGGTTGTGCCTGGCTGTGATTCACTCCTCAGTTCCAGTATCTCATCGTGCCTCCACTTTCCTCTTGCTGGTTCCTGCCTCTCTCTATGTCCAGCTCCATTGTTTCATAATCCCTGGTCTCACTACTGCTGTGTCTCCTGGTTCCAGCACAGCTCCACCTGTTATCATATTCAGCCTCAGCTGCAGTGTCTCTTCTACCAGCACTACTGCTCCCAGAATTTCCTGCAGCCACTACTCCTGCTTTCTGTGGATCCCGCCTCACTGTCTCTGCGTCTGTGCGCTTGATCAGAGGGCCGAAACCTGCGTCTTTCCTGCAGCCAAATCCATCCCCACCATCAGGGGCTCTGGTGAATACCTGGTTAGACTCTGCACCTCTGGTCCGGCGTGGTCCGTTTCTGGACCGGCGCTGAGCTCGGTGAGTGACACCTCTGAATCTTCCACCCTCCAGTTTATATTCATGCCCTCGTGTTCTATTACACCTCTTCCTTTGAGAAATGCCCCCTCCTCTAGTCGGTCACAACCCTTGATATAGTTGAAAGCTGCTATCATATCCCCCCTCTCCCTTCGCTGTATCAAGCTATACATGTTTAGTTCCTCTAGCCTTTCTTGGTATGATTTGTGACACAGGCCATGGACCATTTTAGTTGCTCTTCTTTGCACAGTCTCTAATGTATTTATGTCTTTCCAGAAACTGAACACAGTATTCTAGGTGAGGTCGTACCAATGATCTATAAAGGGGCTACTAATTCCTCTCCCTATGCAACCAAGCATCTGACTTGCCTTTCTCATTGCTTTGTTACATTGGGCCGGATCCAGAACTACGTCCGTCTTCCATAGATGGATGTAGTTTAATAAACAGTAGCTACTGCGCATGCGTAGTAGCTATTGTACGTAATCTGCGTATCGTTTCGATACGTAGATTGCGTATATGCGGTCTTTTAGACTTTGTAACTTTGGTGATAATGTGCATTTAAGTTCTTTAGCAACTTAAAATATGTATAGACATGTAACTTTGAGGACATACAAAACTGAATATATAAATTTACAAGTAATTCATGCAGAAGTTCTGCTTTTTAAGCTTATTTCCTTTGTCAATAATACCTGTGAAAATGGTGTGTCATTTCAAATTGTTATAGAGCCTTATTGAAGCATTGATATTTATGAGAAGAAATGTAGGCCAATAAACAGCAATATATCTATGTTGAAAATGCCCATTGCTTGGCTACCTTTAAGTCACATGAAATAATGACTCCAAGATCCCTTTCCTATTCAGTAGTTTTTAATGTAGTGCCATTAATGCTATATTGAGCTTTTGGGTTTTTGTGCCCCAAGTGCACTAAAGGCATTAAACTGCAGTTGCCACACTCTTGACCATTCCTCCAGTCTACCTAGATCATCCCTCATTTTGTGTACCCCTCCTGTCTACCCTGTTACATATGTTTGTGTCATCTGTAAAAAGGCATATTTTCCCCTCGATACCACAGGCAATATCACCTATAAAGATATTAAATACCACTGGTTCAAGTACAGAACCATGGGGTACTCCACTGGTTACCTTACCATCCCCAGAAGAGATTCCATTTACTACAACCCTCTGTTTTCTATCCTGTAACCAAGATTATATCCATGTAACTATCTTTAAGTCCAGTCCCAAAGTTTACAGCTGCGATGTGGCACAGTGTCAGAAGCCTTACTAAAATCTAGATAAGCTATGTCTACAGCTCTCCCTTTATCTTATACTTTACTGACCCAGTCAAAAAATGTAATAAGATTTGTTTGACATGATCTTCCCCCAGTGAATTCATGCTGCTTGGGATTCTCTAACTTACTGGATTTAAGATACTGTACAATTTGTTCCTTTAACAGTGTTTCCATCAATTTTCCTCCTACTGATGTTAGACTCACTGCTCGGTAGTTTGATGCTTCTTCCCTACTTCCACTTTTATGCAGAGGGACGACATTTGCTTTTTTCCAGTCCTCTGGAATCACCCCAATTATTAGTGACTGTTTGAATAATTCAGTTAATGGTTTTGCTAGCACCTCTCTAAGCTCTTTTAGTATCCTTGGATGTATCCCATCTAGTCCCATTGATTTGTCCACTTTTAGCTTTGAAAGTTCTTTTAATACCTGCTCCTTAGTGAAAGTAGTAGTAATTGCTCCAATTGTATTACAGTCTTTCCATTTAAAAGTGGTCTCTTCCCCTCTCTTTCTTTTGTGAATATTGGACAGAAATACTTGTTAAGATGATCACCCTCAACAAGACTCTCACTCTTCGTTTTGAGCCTTACGATACCCTCTTTAGTTTTTCTGCCCTTCATTTATATACCTAAAAAGCTTTTGTCCCCTTTTCGTCTCAAGTGGGCCAATTTTACCTCGGTTTGTGCCTTTGCTGCTCTGATAACCTTTTTAGCCTCCTTCTGTTTTGCAAAATACTCCTCCCTGTCATCATTATTTTGAGTTTGCTTATGATTCCGAAAGGCCATCTTTTTTGCTTTCACTATAGTTTTCACTACCTCTTTTGTAAACCACATTAGCTTTCTTTTTCTGGGGTTTTTCCTAACCTTTCTTATACAAAGGTTTATTGATGTTAATAATGCATTTTTTACATTTCCCCTTTCATGCGCCTCCACTCTGCCAAACAATCACTTACACATTTCCCCATCTGCACAAAATCCGCCTTCCTAAAGTCTAGCACCCTGGTATTTATGCGGCACGTGTCTCTCTGAGTCATTATACTAAACCATACCAGTCATTTATAAGTACCAAATCTAAGATGACCTCTTTGTGAGTGGGCTCTCTCACCAGTTGCTTAAGGGACACTCCCTGTAATGAATTTAAAATGTCCCCACTTCTAGTGGAGCTTGCTGAAGACTCACCCCAGTTTACATCAGGTAGATTAAAATCTCCCATGATTATTACCTCCCATTTAATGCCAATTAGTTCATCTAGTTCAATTATTTCATCTAGTTCAATTAGTTAATCTAGTTAATTAGTTCATCTAGTTCATTAATTTATATAGTTCATCTATTTATTCTAGTTTGTTTAGTTCATTAGATCACTGTCTCTGGAACTGAGAAGTCAGTAGTTATTGAAGGCATAGATCTGTTCTAGTCTCATAAATGCACAAATACTGTTAGCTGTTTGGATTAGTATATAACCATTAAAATAATAAGCTATGGTTTCATTATTTTTAATGTTTTAACAGTAGTGATGGAAAATGTACAGTAGTTAATTTTATAGTTTTATTTCACTGTCTGTTGTTTAAGTCCTCTATCTCTGTCTTTCTAATGCAAAACTCCTCCCTACCACATCCTTTAGGTCAGGGTTGGCCAAGCTTGGGCCTCGTGAGCTTCCAACGGTTCATGTTTTCCAGGTCTCCTCAGAAGTGAGATAATCACTACCAACTATAGATTTTTTTTAATGTATCAATCAGTAATGAACACACCTGTGCTCCAACCAGGAGACCTTGAAGACATGGACCATTGGTAGCTCACGAGGCCCGAGCTTGGCCATCCCTGCTTTAGGTCATGATGAACTAATCTTCTTGGCCAGGTCTTGAACTAGTGAACTAAATGAACCAGATGAACTAGTAAACTATGTAACTGAACAAAATAAACTACTGAACTAAACCACTAGCAGAATATTTCAGTTCAGAGAGAACTGCTCTGGAGACTGAGCTCAGCAGTGCCACCTCTGGTGATTTAGAGGTATGGACATGATTAAGTTAAAAGCAGGTGAGCACTAAATTAACCAATCCCAGTGGCAAACGCAGGAGTTTGAAAGGGGGGTTTCCAATGCGTGTAATACATGTGGGGTATATTATCATAGCTGCAAACGATTTGGAGCCCAAAAACGCGGAAAATAAGCTCTGCCGTGTCCTGCCCAAACTCTTCTCCTGACCCGCCCACAATGTCATACTGCCCGAGGCAAAAATTACCCCTAGCGTGCGTATGTGTGTGTGTGTGTGTTTGTTAGGGAGTTAGACTGTAATGTGGCAGAGGTTGATGTATGTAAAATTGTGAAGAGCTACTTAATATAATGCACAGTTAAAAAATAAAACATATGTAAAATGACAATACTGATAATATGGTCGTACTATCTGACTGCCAAGACATGTAAGACATCCATTAATGTTCTCTGTGAAAGCAGGACATTTATAATGTAGATTTGAAAATAATAAAAATAAAATAATAAAAATTCTACATTAAGGAATTGCTTTAGTTATTAGCTGTAACAAGTTCTGTTCTGATATTTTTTTCTGATCCAGACCTACGCCGATGCGCTGTGCTTACTAAAGCACAGCGTATCGGCGTTCACTTACCCTGGCACTCCCCCTGTGCGGGCGTATGGCCCCTTCCTTACGCCGGCTGAAGGCTACCCTAACTTCAGCCGGCGTAAGGAAGGGGCCATACGCCCGCACAGGGGGAGTGCCAGGGTAAGTGAACGCCGATACGCTGTGCTTTAGTAAGCACAGCGCATCGGCGTAGGTCTGGATCAGGCCCTATGTCACTGCATAAGCACTGTTGTATTTGTAGTGACCCATTCACCATTCCCACCTGCTTTCCTAATGCAGCACAGGCCTTGACCATCTTCCTCCATGTCAGCCCAGATCACATGGCCTCTAAGCCACGCCCCTTTCATGGCACCTGCGAAGCCACGCCCCTTTTGGACTTTTCACATTTTTTGCTCATTTTTGCTCATTAGGTAAGACATCTGATAGCACATCTATACTATGAATATATACTAAGTCCCACCCATCTGCAAGCGCAACCTTGGACACTAAGTGTCATTTGACAGAAGTCTGAAACAAGCATTATGAGCTTTTGATAGGATCGCTCAGATGAGCACGTGTCCAGGTTACAAAATTGGAATATATTTGCTCATTTGAAAAAACACACAATTGCTAGAAGTCTGGATCTGGTAAAATGTTTGTCTACATAAAATATTGTTTGTCATTTTATCTAATAAAAAAATTCTTATTTGATGGAAAGGATTTTTAGCTTAGAAACCATAGACACTAATAAGCAACTCAATAACTCTTGATTATATGAAAGGTAGAAGTGTAAAAACAAGTCTGTTCTTTGTCCTTGGGCTCTCCTGTTATAAATTTTGAATATATGGTCATGGTGTTTTCTTCCCAAGAGAACTGCACAAAGTAGAAGATTTACTGTCTGAACTGACATTTTAATTTTAGCTTGTTATGTCTGAATTACTTTTGAGGGGGTTTCTTTGTCCTAATAAAGTGAGTGTTACAGACACATCCACTCCAACCTATGCAACTGTTTTTTTTAGGTCCTTTGTATGGTAGTTAATCTTAATTGAATATGGTACAATGGCAGATCTGTGGGGCAGGGTGACATCTGCCTCATGTCTGGTGCAATTGTCTCCTTATGGAGCTAGTATTCTTCATGCAGACAAACTGTAAGTAGTTTTAAATGTTTTATGCCCAATTTATCACTCAGTGTAAATGTGTCCGCCAGAGAGTTGCAAGCTTGCTGGTATGTGCTTGGTACTTCCATTTACCTATCAATATGGTTGGAGGTTGCTACCTAATATTTAGATAATCTGAATAATTCACCAATTAGACTGCAGGAAGCAGCAAGTGTAGCATGCCAGCTGAAGGACCTCAGGAACCGTTGCTGCAGTAAATAGACAACAAACTCTGATGGTTTTTAATAACAACTTTTTGATTATTATTTACCATGTTGATGTATATTATGGTTTTTAAACTCCCGGCGTGGGTGGTGAGTGTGAGGTTACTAACCTTTGGTTGGTCTCAAAGGGTCAGGTGGGTTTCAGGAAGGAGGGTCTGGGTCAGCAGAGTTGATTTAAGGAGCTGATGATATCACTGGAGCCTCTTCTCACTTGGATTTGACCGCCCTCCCACCCCATTTGTGTGTGCGAGATATTTGGTAAAGAGGAATCAGCTTGGGGAAGAAAGCAGCTGATTTGGCATGACAGTATGATGTAGAACTGTAATGGTGGTGAGAAGGAGCATGTTTATAAGTACTGTCATGGTTTATGATACGAGGTCCAATGCCTGGGGTTGTAGAACCGTCTTTACGGACGGTCTCTCGTAGCACTCCAATTCGAGTGTGGTGCCTTTCGGCTGGCGGGGTGCGCCTGATGTGTGAGACCTCTGTTTGTTTGTTTGATAAAGTTTAAGGTTATTTATGTTTACCTGTTATTTAATTGTTGAAGCTTATTTACATTGACAGGTTCACATTGCTGCTTTCAATGGCCCCATCAAAAATTTAGTGGCAGTTCACCCTTAAGTTGACTGCATCAATTAAATTTAGATACATTTTAATAAATACTTTTAATTCCCACAAAATATGTTGTTGTGTCATTTCTTTAGTTAAAGTTAAGGGTTAACATCGCATATCACAAACATCACGCATGGGAAGTTTAATAGACAACAAACTCTGATCTTTTATAATAACAACTTTTTGATTATTATTTACCATATTGATGTATATTATGGATTTACATAATGTAAGTATGATGTTTTTGCTTACCAAAAAAATTTAATTTATATTTTGAATATATCCTGAAACTTTGAAATATAAATAAATAAGTAAATCTTATCGGAGTAGTAATAACTTACTATACTGTACCAAACATGTCTGGCAGTTTAAGCAGTGGTAATAGGGTACCATGGCAGCCACCCACCATGACACGAACCCAGCTCTAAGCTGTCAGAGACTGTCAGCTTAAAACAGTGCTTGCCACTCTGTTTATGTGAGCTAAGCACAGTTTACAAATACAGCACTTATAAAGAATGCTTCACACTCACAGACCGAATACAAAGCACTGTCTTATGTGGCCAGCCAATGACAGCTGGATGCGCAGTGCACTTACAGACCAACAACCACATTGCCGCCAGAAAGAAGGGGGTGCAGAGCGAGTTCAACCCCTCCTTCAGACATAAACCGCTTGCTATGGGTCCTGAATAGGTGTACTCCCCCCCCCCTGATTTAAATCAGTAGTATTAGTTCCATATATAACAATAGAAGATATTCACATAAGATAAGGTGCACAACCCTGCCTCAGTTCCTTTGTCTAATTCCTTCTAGTTATATTTTATCACATATATAAATACATAACCATTCTTAAAAAAATGACAAAACAAAAACAAATCAAGAAAAAAAGAAAGAAAAAAAGAAAGAAAGAATGTTATAAATAATTTTTAATACAAAAACACAATACCCAAAATATGTATCTTCGAATGGACTGTCTCAATCTTGACTTTTAATGTTATCGCTGTAAATGGAAAGAATTAAACTGTAAATGATTTTTACAATCATGACTCATACACAAAACTGTTATTGTATTCAAAACGAAATATTCGCACCAAGTTAAGTAAGTGCTTGTGATATATTACATGAATATAAAATTACAGTTTGCACTTCATAAAAAGGATGTACGCCAATGTTCTAGTGAGTAGAAACAAAATGCTGTAAAGTTGCTATTTCTGTAGAGTACACCCAATACAAGTATCTGAAGCATTCAAGGTATTGCTAAAACCATTTAAACATTTTCAGCTTTGAATGTGAGATCTGGAAAAAGAAATTAGAACCAGTGGAACAATAATAACAATATTTATTATGACTTCTTATGAACTGAAAACTCCTAAGGTAATAGTTTTTTTAATTTGAAAGCTAAAATGGGCTAAGGCAGAGTTATACTGTATTTTCACCTCAGTCATCCCCAGTGATATCTCAGCAAGGGTGGCTATTCATCAACTCCAAAAGCACAGATTGTAGGGAGAGATTTTATAGTAATAATGTGTTATCATATAGGGCTCTATTTACTTACCTTCCTCGTTCCCTGTGAAGGAATCTGCATCAGGCTCGCTTATCATCGCAGCGAGCCTGGCAGCTTCCTTCACACTATTTACAAATACTCACCCTCCCTGCGAGGTCCCGCGATGATCCGCCGGGTCCGCGCAGTGCTTCATATTCATGCGATGCATGAATGAAGTACTGCACATGTGCAGTAGCTCATAATCGGGACTTGTTATGCTGCTCACTCACACTACGTGGGTCCGTGAAAGGCCAGAAACCCCCCAAAAAATGGAATAGAAATAATGGACCTGATTCACAGATAAGAGTGAGTTAGGTGCGGACAGATCCGCACCTAATGCACTCTTCCAGCCGCCAACCCGCCCCCTGTTTTTAGGTACCTTATGGCACTTACATGGTTCTGCTTGGTCTCCCCGCAGCCTCACTTCAGACAGATCTCTGCCTCAATCTCAGGTGCCGGAGTATACCCGTGGGTTCCGTTCAGCAGATAATAGAGACAGAACCAGAGAAACGTAGGATAGCGTAATACTATTTATTGAAAACACCACAAAATAAAAACCATAAGAACGGTACTTACAAGATTATTGGACACATCAATTAAGATTGTATCAAATTCGCATAAATAGGTTACAATGTGTCCCTTTCCACAGTATGCCGGTCTCTATTCGGGCTCCATATAGGACACCAAATATCTCTCATGCAAGAATGTATACAGGGTAACAATACTGGGTTAAACCAACACGATTCAACGCACACACCATCTTTCTCAAGGCCTTGAGAAATGAATGTGTCCAATAATCTTGTGAGTACCGTCCTTATGGTTTTTATTTTGTGGTGTTTTCAATAAATAGTATTATTTCCAGAACCTGGAAAATCTGTTCCAGGTTCCCCTATTTCCTCTCTATTTATTCATTGTTTTGAAACTTGAATCTAGTGATATGCACAAAATAATAAACTAAATTAAAGACACTTTCTAAATAAACAATGTAAACAGGAATGTATATTTTTACTAGTGGGAGATACACAGATTGAAGTTTACTATAGAAAATGTATTAGGAAGAAATCTGATTGGATGTATATGGTATTCAGGATTATTTGCACTTCGGTCTGGTAATTGTATGTAATAAAACGTCAGCAGTGCAAGTCTGTAAGAACTTCTTACTCTGAGTCAGGATATATTTTGTAATGAAGTGACCTAGATAGTCTCTTGTGATTTAGAAATACTGAGGTTCAGCGGGAACCCTAGATAATATCACCAACACCTATTTTTCCCATGGCAGGTTAAACAAATATAGAAATGTTAAAACTAGTATTGTATATATTGCTCAGTCCACTGCTATTAAAACAAAGCTGTCACTCATTCAGTGGGATGTTGATGCAATTAGGCATTGGGAACCAGGTGTTACTAATTTTGGAAAGTTCCTGTGGTTTTTCCTTTCCACTCATTGAACACTCTGTGATTGAATTCCTAAGCTGGTTGAAGTTTGTCAGTGTGGGTTCTGGCACAGGTATTATTGCTGCCATACTGTGTTGGTTCCTTAAATTTTCCATTTTTATTTGGAGGGATGTTTTTAGCTGATATTTTTATAATTCTCTGTCATTCTTTTGTACGCATATACACTACAGGTCTCATTTATCATTGACATTAATATAATGTGTTTGATCGACTTATACATATAGACCCATTTAACAGACTGTTTATGTCATGATGTTAGAGTTCACAAAAAATTAGGTGCACGAGGGAGGCCTAGCTAAGCTCTAACTTACAGTTTAAAATTTAAGTGTTGTCCCTGTATGGAAAACAATGTAAAAAATAATAATAATTTGTACCTCTCACATTGCCGCATGGTTTGTCATGGTTTCATTTTCATCTGATTTCATTTTCATCTGATTTCATTTTCCTCTGATTTCATTTTTAAACACTGAAAAGAGTTGTGTGGTACTGATATGCCGCTTTCAGATCGCCACCCTGGCAATAACCCAGGTTTCTCAATTCAGGTTATTGCCGGGGATCTTTGGCGAAAACAAAAAAAAGCCAGGTCGGTCCCTTAAAACAGTGCAGGGCAGACCCAGGACATTCCTGGGTCTGCGCTGATATTGTGAATGGGCAGGGCGCATAAACAACAGTAAACAAATCTCTCCAATCGGGTGTATTAGGTAATACCCGGATGGAAAAACCCGGGTCAGCACTTTTCACACCACCACTTGCTGGTGTCCAACACTTCTTTTTTCCCATGTCTAAGTCCTGGGTCATGGACCCTGGTAGCTTTCTGATCACCACCAAAAACCCAGGTTTTTAATAGCGAGAGGGGCATAACGCTGCAATGATCGGCCAAAAAATTAAAACCACTGACAAATAAGGGAATTACAAGTGAGCAGTCAGTTCTTGAAGTTGATGTTTTGGAAAAAATTGGAAATCATAAGGGCAATCCCCGCTGCCATCTTGAATGTGGCAGGAACTTCCTGAATGCAGAAGTAAGGTATAGAATATGGAGATGGCAGCAGTCACATTCTGCACCTTACCTCTGCATTCAGAAATTTCCTGCCACATTCAAGATGGTGGCGGGGGTCCTTAGGAAGGACCCCAGCCACCATCTTGGATGTGGCAGGAACTTCCAGAATGCAGAAGTAAGGTGGAGATGGTAGAAGGGGGTCCCTTCTCTGCCACCTAACAACAGAGATAGGCTGTTGCTAGGTAGCAGAGAAGAGACTTGCCACCACATCTTGAGAATACTCAGGGGCTAAAGACACA
>WWET01000366.1:445894-466142 GCA_011038615.1 Limnodynastes dumerilii
GTCATGAGAGCCTTAGGCTCATCCCAATTACAGGAGATACACTTCAAAATCACTAACAGGGTTTATATTTCCCAGGCACAACGGAAACACATGGTACTGGAAGAGTCCGGTCACTGTCCCAAGTGCCGCGCAAGCAATGCCACGCTCATACATAACATCTGGGAATGTGGTAAAATTAGAAAATTCTGGGATAAAGTTGTTGCTTTCATTAACTCCATTTTCAAATGCCGTCTCACCAAAAACTTCCTGGCCCTGATTTGGGCTAATTTCTCTGAGTGGGCATCGATCCCGCTAATTAAACCTAACTTAGCTCTACTTGCTAATATAGTCACTGTAGCTAAAAGAGCCATACTGCAAAATTGGATTAAAAAATCTCCCCCATTCCTCAACTCAGTCAAGCAAATGATCTTGGAGTTAATATATATTGACAGACGTGCAACGCTTCCCGATGTCGATACTGGTGTAGGTACATTCTATAAAAAATGGGGCGTATATATTGAACACCTACCGATGGACTTACAAACCCATGTTATGAAACCCTTTGTGGATACTTCTTGGTATCTTACCAGAAACCTTTTCCTCTAATTCAGGGACGACAACTCCTATTAGACCAAGTAGGGATATGTTCAGGCGAACGTGGTGCACGGCCGATGGTGTTTCTTGTGATCCTTAATGTTCGTTGTTCATTTTTTCTATCATTGCTTATATTTAGGTCAATTCTGTTTAGCATGACTTAATTTCAATATCTTACCTAGCAACCACCTTGTTACGCTGCTACTAATACCAGGACTAATGCTTGTATAATTGCTTTACTGCTGTGTAATTTGATTGTACATTATCATCTTATTCTGTTAAGATGTTTAAGCCCGGACAATGTAACAAACTTAAGATAAAAAAAAAAATCACAAAAGCTCAATAAAAAGTTTATTAACAAAAAAAAAGAATGATTCACATCTACCATATTTTTCAAAACATATATACTGAAATTAAACATTGATTGTTAAATAAACACACACACACAATAAGATTAAAAAAAATCACCAAATAAAATACAAAATAAAAACTTACTACAACCAGCTCATCATTACGTTGCATCTGTTAAATAAAAAAAAATAAAAACATTGATGAATAATAACATTGATTGTGTTACAAATTAAAAATCTTATGGTAACTAGACAAATTGAAAAGTGTACATGTTTGGCCATAAATTACTACAAGCATTTTGAAATAAGGATTCGTGTTTTTTTTTATAAAATGAACCTACTTATCATAACACAAAAAAACATAAACATAAAATATAAAAATTACCATTGAAAGTCTAACTTACCTTGAATAGACAGTCAAACATTTTTGAAAGTTTATATCAATATAAAGATCAATCAATCAATGTGCAATGTGCTACAGCAGAATAAGACACAAGTTACTGCTAACATTTTGAAACTTTTAAATGGTAGGTACAACTAATTGTCAACTGTGTACACCCCCTGTATAAGACACACCCTGTTTTTGGACACCATATTTTTCCAAAAAAAGTGTGTCTTATACATGGGGAAATACGGTAGTTATTTTTATTACGGGGAAATGCTTTTTGGGCATATGTATGTTTTTGTTTTTTTGTGTGGAACATTTGGGCATTTTTTTTATTTTTTTTTATTTGGTCACTGGAATGCATTATTTTTATGATAAACATATGTATATTGTCAGTGGGCCCTGGATAGCAGGGCATGCTGGTGCTTGTGGTCCTCCAAGCGCCAGCATGTCCTGACATTCATGGGCATGCTGGAGCTTGTAGTTCTACAAGCATCAGCATGCTCTGTCGGGACGATATTATTTATTTATTTACTGAAGTATTTTTATTACGGGCACATGTGTAAGGCGCAGTGGGCCCTGGATAGCAGGGCATGCTGGCGCTTATGGTTCTCCAAGGGACAGCATGCCCTGTCGGGCCGGAATTATTTATTTATTTTACTTATCGTGGCAGAGGAGGTGACGGGGAAAGGGGTTAATTTTTATATTGTTTACAAAAAAATTACCTTGCCGTCAGAGCAATTTAGGCTCCTACTGCTTTTTTTTTTTTAACTAGGCCGGCTTTTCTACGGCCAATTCAGAGGTGCAGTGTTTGCTCACAACAGATCATTTTGTTGATATGTTCTGTATCGTGCATAACAGTAAGTCTGCAAAGGCTACAAGGGAATATGGACGTATACAAGTGTAAAATGTTTTCTAATTCGCTTTGCATTCTCTGTCTTTTTGGCGTCTCATCTGGAAAAGTATATGGCCATTTTACGGTACTTGTATAATTGCTGGCAGTCTCCATTTAAAAAGCGGTGGCGCTGCAACTCACGGTGTTGCGAAGAGTGATCATTTGACAGGTAAGTGTTTTCATCTAACCTTAACCCTCTTCTAACACCAACCCTTCATTTTTCACAGTCTAACTGAAACCTTCCCCTTCAAGTATTACCTACCCCTTTTTCAGCCCTAACCCTCCATTTTATTATGTATCTTAACTTTCCAAAGATACTATAGAACTAAACCTTTATTTAAAGTGAGTGGTATCAATCGTGTGCTGCTGCGAGATTCAAAAAGAGGTGTTTAACCTCACTTCTGGTAAGTGGGGACAAACGAGTCTCACTTCAAACATAAAGTATAGTATAAATAGTGAACCTTGAGCTGAGTTCACCTTCTTAGGAGTGTGCCCAGTAATATAAAGCAATAACGATATATCTTAAGATGAATTCTAGAATTTTTCTCAACATAAAGAGTGCTCTTCAAAATAACATTTGCTATATTTCACAAGACTCTAATAAAATAAGATGTACCGAAGATGGTCCATACAAAACACATATACTCATAACAGATACCAGATCTTGGCACATTCAGACAGGGGATAATCACAAAGATCCGAAGGAATAACCAGGGTATAATGTAACGTAACTCACTGGGGTCAAAACATAAGAAATATATAAGATATTTAGAGATAGACCACCAACAGGAAACACAACAAACTTCTCTGATTATAAATAGTCAGACTTATGAATAAAGAAGATGTAATGGTACAATTGTGGACAATGTAACACTATATCACACTTTACAGATTACATATACATCAGCACTATTCTGCATGTACATACAAAGGTCCAGATTTACTAAAGGCGAGTTTGTCAAAATCGCCAGTGTTTGTATGTTTTTACTGGTGATTTAGAAATCTCAGATTTACTAATGACATCTCGGCCATAAAATCGCAACAGATCGTTACATTTCCAAATCACTCTAGTTCTACTTTCTCTGGCGATTTTTCCCATTCTGAACATACAAATCTCAGATTTACTAAGGGGTGAGTTTCAAACTTGCTGTAGAATGGGTAAAAATTTGCCAGAGAAAATAGAGGTGGGTGTGAGTGTCAATTTCATAGAAATCGGCACTCACTTTAAAAAAAAACAAAAATTAAAAAAAAACACTAACAATAAAAACTTCAAATTAAAACCTTAAAAATATTAAAAAAAAATCCCTGCTGCTTAGCATGCCGTGGCATATAGTACTAGAAGGCACAGCATGCCCATGTATTGCAGGGCATACTGTGCCTTTTAGTACCTTAAGTGGCAGCATGCCAAGGGTTAATGACATGCCGCCACATACATAATCAACCCTTACATTTTACATAAAAAATGTAATGTCCCTGTACCTAATACATTTCGAAAACATGTCCCTCCATAAATCAGATATGTAAAAAATGTCCCTCCATCATTAATAAATATAAAACATGTTCCTCCATCATCAATAAATGTAAAAGATGACCCTCCGTCCATCATAAATGAATTACATGTCCCTCCATCTTTAATAAATGAATTACATGTCCCTCCGTCCTAAATACATAAATAAATGTCCATTCCTCCTTTTTTAAGTAATTAAATGTCACCATGTGTTTAATAAATAAATCAAATGTTCCCCTGTGCATTTTAAATATTTATAAGTGTCCCCTACGTGTTTATAACCATTGTAACTGATAAAAGAGTTACAAAAGTTTCCATTTAAATTAAATATTTAAAAAATGTATAAATATTATGTTTACTCACAGTTCTGAAATGTTGATTGTAGTCCAGCAGGATCTTCTTTATGTGGCTTGTCCTTGCTCTTCTGTGTCCCTCCGACGAATGACAGGGCTCATTACAAGGACCTCTTTATGTACTCTCTGACGGAAACTTGTAATCATGGTGAATAAACCCTTAAAAAATTGACACACATCACTGTACTTGTAAATCAACAGGGTAAAATCATTCCTTAGTAAATTCAAGAATTAAAAAAATAAAATCACTGCCAAACTACAGCGATGTGCAGTGATTTTTATGGGCAATTTAAATCACCCATTAGTAAAGCCCAAAAAGTTGTACAGCTACTTTGCTGTCCCTTCAGATTGTGTGCTGAATCCTGTTTAAAATATAGTAAAGTACTTATCCAGAGATGTTTTCATATAGGATACTGAAATGATCCTTAAAACTGTTCTCCTTGGTGGTGCCACTATTCTGCCCACATCTAATATTTCTTTTAATTCTCATAAAATATGTATAGAAGATATAAAAACATGGGTGGAGATATCTAGTGAAAAACATTCTAAAAAATGTAATCTCCAGTGATCAAATCAACTCATATTTTCTTATTTTGTTCCAGATGCATATATCAATAACTTTTTTATCCTCTTCAGGTCTTCAATATTGTCTCTTGCAGTTTTAAACGAAAGAGAAGGTAGATTGTGTTATGAGAAAGGTGCACCAGGGTGCAGAGTCTAACTTCTGGACAGTATTCACCAGAGCCCCTAATGGTGGGGATGAATTTGACTGCGAACTGCCCCCAGTGGCCCAACTCACACTGAACTAGGAAAAGCAAGAGACAGAACACTCAGGTGAGCGTAAAGGAACTAGAACCACCCAGGAGGAAGGTAAGTATGAATGTAGAGTAAATACCCAAGAACAATAAATGACCAGTATAGAACTAGTGTACTAGCGGATAGACCCAGGGGTTTACCAATACTGGACTGGAGTATGGAACAACCCCACGTCAGCGACACTGGAGGGGATAGACATTAAACAAAACAGGACTGGAGAGCAGAGTAATAGCACGGAATTACCAGTATATGACTGGAGTACAGATAGAGGGAGACTGTATCAATCCAGAACTGGAGTACAGATGGAATGGCACAGTACAATACAGGACTGGAGTGCAGATAGAATAGTACAGTAATTACCAGTGATAGGCTGGAATACAGGTGGTATGACACAGTACAATGCAGGACTGGAGTGCAGATGGAATGGCACAGTAATTGCCAGTGATAGGCTGGAATACAGGTGGTATGACACAGTGCAATGCAGGACTGGAGTGCAGATGGAATGGCACAGTAATTACCAGAGATAGGCTGGAATACTGGTGATATGACACAATACAATACAGGACTGGAGTGCAGATGGACTGACAGTATTTACTAGTGATAGGCTGGAATACTTGTGATTTGACACAGTGCAATACAAGACTGGAGTGTAGATGGAATGGCACAGTAATAACCAGTGATAGGCTGGAATACTGGTGATATGACACAGTACAATAAAGGACTGGAGTGCAGATGGAATGGCACAGTAATTACCAGTGAAAGGCTGGAGTGCAGATGGTATGACACTGAACCAAAACAGACTAGAGATAGATGGATTGTTCTCAACAGTAGTTAAGTGCAGATGGAGTGGCACAAGGAAGTCCAGTCAGACTGAAACAGAGCTGAATCCCAAACACTGACAGACAGGGGATCACACTCACACACAATCAAAGGTCACTCACTACCAGGGAGAAGAGGAAGGCAGCAGGCAAGGTAAGGGAGACGGAACCACAATGGAACACAAATAAAAGTTGTCATAAATGTATTTCTCATAAAATATTAATTCTTAACTGTGGGTACATAGCAAAGGGCAAAATAAGTCAAATAAGATATAAATCTAATCATCCAAAGGTAGAAAACAGCAGTAGAAGCTTTCAGATACATGGGGACTCAGGACAGTTCAAAAATAGACAAGGTTTATTACAGTGTAATGAGGCTAGAAAGTGATGAAATACATGAACAATACAGATGCAAATGGAATGATGAGTAACATTAAGAGAATACTGGAATAAACAGAAAATGCAATAGAGAACAATGGAGTCCACAAGCAAGGTAAGGGTAAATGGTAATTTGGAAGTCCAGGGAGAATATGCAGCAGTCAGGTAATACCGGAGTAAACACAATGCAGGAGAAGCAGGTAATGTAAAGTCCAATATGACTGCAGGAGCAAAGACAACATTAGAGTTCATAAGCAATGCAGGAGCACAGGTGATATTGAGTTCTTGATCATTGCTGGAAAACTAGTGATAAAGAAGACACAAGCAATGCTGGAGTAATTTAAGTACTCATGAGAAAGGTGAAAATTAGGATAAGTAAGTGCTTCAGAAATGGATAAGGGCTAAAGGACTGGAATGCTGAGACACAGAAGAGGCAACAGAGTAGAATCAATTATGCCTCTCAGGCAGAATACAGAAATGCAACTGAAGCTGGAGAGAGAATACAGGGGGCCTCTGGTGGTGGAGCTCGGTCATGACAGGAGCTGAGCATAACAGAAGCGGGCCTGAGGATAAAAAGAGGTCACAATTACTTACGGAGCTCCTTATTATTATTATTAATTATTATTATTATTGTGTATTTATTTATCCTTACCTAGTACACCACCTCCCACAACATACACGTTTCAACTCTTACGTTTTTTCAAGGTACCTTTTTCAAGAAATAAGAAATGAACATATATTGGTTTGAAACTATTACCTATCCTGTCAAAAAAAATTGCCTAGAGTATATGCTATTGTTAAGCAGAATGCAGCTCACAGCTGTACATGTTTTCACATCTATGAGAAGTCAGTTCAACTCCCTATTTGACAGATTTGAGAAAAAAAGTACCAGTTGATACTTGATGAGTACAAGGTTTGGGAAGGTAATACAATGAATTCTTTTGTGAAACACAAGGTATTTAGTGTGAAGTCTTTTCTTACAAGTATATAAAAAGGTAGCGTGAACTTAGGTCTTGTCAAACAGCACGCACAATGCCCTAAAGCAGTAAATATGGAGCACATCTTGCATCATGTAAGTAAAATGGCAAGCGATATTCCCTTAACAATAGCAGTACAAATTTTTAAGCTTAATATATGTTTTATACTACACACTAATTAGGCAACTATATATAACAAAACTATTTGCTAAAATATGCTTATGCGATAAAGATTTGCAAATATCTGTGATGTATTTGCAGTTTTGTGACTACATCTTGGGTGGATCCAGAGGTCTGAATCTCGCCTATTTTCTGTGTTCACATTGAGTGGCAATGACTTTTCCAGTGTGTACATGTTCTTGCATCAATGCTACCAAGTTGGAACCCACTGTGTTTCATCCAGACTTAAAAGAACTTATACCTCCAACACCTTCTGACAGAGGTCTTGTGACGCAATTGCAAGTGGTGCACAAAATATAATTATATATCCTTTTTTTTTGTTTTCGTTTTTACCTCTGAACAGTCCCCAAGTTTTACAACATCACTACTTCTTAACCAGTCTGTACACATCCTGCAAATTTACACTAAATACTTTATTTGGGAATAGAATAACTTTGCTTTCCTTGCTTCTGGATTAGTTGTAAAGAACCCATTATTTCTCTGCAGAGTAAGAATGCATCTTGAAAGATGATATTTTTTCACATCCCACTTTTCTACTTTTGTCTTTTCTGCTTTCAGAGCTTTCCTCAACAGGGGAGATTAGATTCTTATTATTGCTCTCTTCATTATTTATAATATACTATTACATATTAAAAAATTGAAGCGTAGCATGTTAGAACCATTATCATGCTGACCCTGATAGTACTAGAAGGCACAGCATGGCCATGTGTTTCTGACCATGCTGTGCCTTCTAGTACAATAAGTGACAGCATGGCAAGGGTTAATGCCATGCTACGCTCTGGCCATTATTTAAAAAAAAATTATACAAAATAAATAAACATTCTTTACAGTAAAAAATATTATATACCCAAACATACATTAATAGTAAATAATGTGTCACCCTTAGACTTAATTAAACTACAGGTGGCCACTCTGTAAAAAAAAAAAGAAACCCTATGTGTAATGTTTGTTGAAAGTGTTAAAAAGAATAAAATGCAGTATTAACTCACTGTTCTGCAGTTATCTATCTTGGGATGACTTGCTTATTGATCAGGACATCTTGATAAATGATCTGGTCTACTTGCTTGAAGATCTGACTTGCTTGCAGATTGTGACATCTTTATAGATGATCCAGTCCACTTGCTTGAAGATCTTCAGTCTCCTCTTCTGAGTCTTGAAGCTGCTGCAGCCGCATTCTCCTTCTTCCTCTTCTGGGGTTCCATCACTAATGACCATGCGATCACTAAAGGTCCCCTAGTGACCACATGGTCAATAGTGACAGAACCCTGACTGAAGATCTTCAAGCAAGTGGACCGGATCATCTATCAAGATGTCACGATCTACAAGCAAGTCAGATCTTTAAGGAAGTGGATCGGATCATCTATCAAGATGTCACAATCTACAAGCAAGTCAGATCTTCAAGCAAGTGGACTGGATTATTTATCAAGCTGTTATGATCTACAAGCAAGTCAGATCTTCAAGCAAGTGGACAGGATCATCTATCAAGATGTCCCGATCAACAAGCAAGTCATCCCAAGATAGATGACTGCAGAACGGTGAGTTAATACTGCATTTTATTATTTTTTACCCACATTACACATAGGATTTTTTTACAGAGTGGCCACCTGTAGTTTAATTAATTCTAAGGGTGACACATTATTTACTATTAATGCATGATTGGGTATGTAATGTTTTTTACTGTAAAGAATGTTTATTTAGTGTACTGTTTTTTTTTTATGGCCCAAGCGTACCATGGCATTAACCCTTGCCATGCTGTTGCTTATAGTACTAAAGTAAGGCACAGCATGTCCAAAAACACATGGTCATGCTGTGCCTTATAGTAATATCAGCACCAGCACGATAAGGGTTAATTTCATGATGCGCTTGACATTTTTACTAGGAAAAACACGTAAATGATGTTGACATGTGTTTTTCAGCTAAAGTGTGTGTCGCTTTCAATGAAAGCGCCACACATAGGAGGCACTTTTTTTTACAGCGCTTTCGGGGTGAACTAGAAGCGATTTAGTAAAACCACCTTTAGTGAATAAGAAGTGACTATGTGATTTTTTTGCACTGTGCAGAATAAATATTGAAGGTCTGAGAATTAGCAAAAGGAAATTCCCCTTCAGTGCTAAATTATTCAGAAAGCGATGACTGTTTATGCAATCTGATAAAGACATTCTTTCATAATGCAAATTATCAAGGAGTGTAGTTATTGTTGTGCCATAAAATACCTTCTTTGATCTGACATCATGTCTGGCCAGACTTCAAGAAGCGGAACATTTGGTAAAAGTTTAAGGTTGAAGAAAACCATGAACTCTGTTTTTAATGTTGATGGTTGATAGAAAGTTCAAACACCATCTGTAATAAATGATTATAGCTTTTAGTATTGTGTGTGGTAACATTATGCTATGAAAAGAGCTTTGAAGAAATGCAAGTACTTAAAATGTACTGTAAATTCTGAATTAATGTATTTCAAAAGTTATGTGTTAAACTAGTAGGGGTAGATCCTGAACAACGTTTGCTTTACGTTTGTTCGCGTAGCGAATTTTCGCGTACGTAAATTCGCACCGCTACCCTTAACACACCCCCTGCACGGACGTATTTTGTGAAAATACGCTACCCAAACCCTACCTTAACTTTTCCAGACGTAACACAATACGTCCGCTAACGGGCGTACAGACTACGCGAACGTACGCAGCTTAGCACGCCCATACGTGTAGTTATTGTTGTGCCATAAAATACCTTCTTTGATCTGACATCATGTCTGGCCAGACTTCAAGAAGCGGAACATTTGGTAAAAGTTTAAGGTTGAAGAAAACCATGAACTCTGTTTTTAATGTTGATGGTTGATAGAAAGTTCAAACACCATCTGTAATAAATGATTATAGCTTTTAGTATTGTGTGTGGTAACATTATGCTACGAAAAGAGCTTTGAAGAAATGCAAGTACTTAAAATGTACTGTAAGTAAATTCTGAATTAATGTATTTCAAAAGTTATGTGTTAAACTAGTAGTAATAAAAGATCAGATCCAGACTTGCACTGAAAGTGTTTCTGACAGAACCAGGGCAGCGCAGCACCCTCATACTCTATTGAGAGGGGAATGTGTGGTAATAAGTGGTTGAAGTTGAAATTTAGAAGTGGCGGTATGAAAATATAGATATAATAGAAGTGAATGTAGATTTATAGCTTTTCAATTAAATGAATGGGAGAACTGATGTATGGCATACCATACCCCGTATACCCCCTTACTTCGAGCCCTGGTGGTAATAGTACAGTTAGTGCATGCTAAGCACCCCTGAACTATCCAGCCTTCTGATGTGTCCTCATTTGATGTGAGGATGCACCGGAAATCTTAATCTAATCTTCTTAGGGAAGTCTGGATCCTGTAAAGTTGATGCAAAGCCAGGGAGCTATAAGGCCCCTCACTGCTATCAGTGTCCAGGTTGCAGACTGAGTGTTAGACCATCCCAAGGAAATAGCTATTAGGATGCCTCAGTCTACAAGCCTTATATGTTTCAGGGCAAAGACTTCTCCCATTTGCAGACAGAAAGAAGTATCATTCACACCAGCAAATGAGGAGACAAATGAACTTGAACATTTAATTGTTATCTCTGTGTGAGATTATGGTTTTGCAGTTGTCCCAGTGAGAAATGCCTAGGTCACAGATATATTTGTGGGGTTAATGGCCCCGATCTTCGGTTCCATCTGAGAGGAGAATTATGTACTGCTCGTACGTAATTCCCCATGTTTGCAGGTTGTACGTATGCGCATAACCTTCTTACGTTATCGCAAGGGTTGGCATGCGTAATGAATGTTACATACGCCGGCTCTTATGAGAAAAGCCACATACATGATCGTAAAAGCTAAGATAGGAATCTGGACACATAAGTATCCAGATTTACTACCGAGAGCGGGAAGTGCAGGGGGCGTGCACTCCTCGCGCCCAGAACGGCCGTAATGACCTCGGGCGCTGATCTGGCCCAATGTTGCTAATACTACCATTGAAATTGACAGAAAGTACTTTTTTGTGTTACTTCTGTTTGGTCTTTTTATGTTGCTTTGTAGGCCTGTATTTAGTTTATTTAGAAGATAAGAATAATAGATTGTGTCTAAGTTTTTCTAAAATGTATTTGTTGGGGTCCTGGTTGAGGCTGAGTTGTATAGTGTGGATAGGATATGTGTGTAAGGAGGTATCTCTTAATTAGTGCTACTGTCTGGCAGTAGTAGCTTGCACAGTGTTTTCAATAAGATATCTTGCAGAAGAAACCACCATTAGCAAATCAGTTCCACCCAGGTGAGGGGAGAGCTTGGAAAGGGTTCATCCTCAGAGGAGAGAGCAAGAAACTTCACACCAGATGCAGATGATAAGGGACCTATGGCCCAAATTTTGATATACAGGTGAAACTCGAAAAATTTGAATATCGTGCAAAAGTTCTTTAATTCAGTAATTCAGCTTAAAAGGTGAAACTACTATATTGTATAGACTCATTACATGCAAAGTGAGATATTTCAAGCCTTTTTTTGTTTTAATTTTGAATATTATGACTTACAGCTTATGAAAACCCCAAAATCAAAATCTCACAAAATTAGAATATTGCAAATATAAAAAATTTAATAAGAAATGTCAGCCCTCTGAAAAGTATAATCATGCATATGTACTCAGTACTTGGTTTGGGCCTCTTTTGCACAAATTACTGCCTCAATGTGGCATGGCATGGATGCTATCAGCCTGTGGCACTGCTGAGGTGTTATTAAAGATCAGGGCTAAATTTACTAAGGTCGAGATGAAATCGCCATTTGAAATCGCTGGACATCACCAGAGTTTTTTCACTTTAAATCGCTGAAAATTCCTTATGGGCGATTTATGTCCAGCGATTTCAAAACTACAGCGATGTCTGTCGATTTTGAAAGGGTTTATTTGCCGCGATTAAGCTTATAATCGCGGCAGATGAACCCTTTTAAAATTGCCAGACATCAGCGATTAAAGAAAAAAAAAAAAGAGTGCTTGGAGATAGTTAATAAGGAGTAAAAATATAATTTATTATAACATACAATAAAACCAATAATTGCAAAAAATTGCAATTATCCTATGAAAATGCACAATAAAAAAACATTTATAAACACAATGTATCGATAGGTCTATATCCCATAGGTAATACTGCTATGTTTTGATTGAGCTAAAAGTCCATAAGGACACTGTAGTGGGGCAATACAGTGATAAGAATAGAATTATGGTACGTCCTCTGGCTCACACCAACAAGAAAAAAAGAGTCTCTCTCTCAGAAAGATCCTTGGCACATGGCGGAGATAATGTATGGCTCAGGAGATTATTGAGCAGGTGAAAGTGGATGGTAAAAACTCACTTTTACCGTCTGGGACCAGGTGGTATGGTATTTGTGGACTATGACTCCGTTGGCAGACACCAGCCTTCTTTTTCTTGCTTCAATAGCGGCCTTCAACTCTTCTGCATTGTTCGGTCTCATGTCTCTCATCTTTCTCTTGGCAATGCCACATAGATTCTCTATGAGGTTCAGATCAGGTGAGTTTGCTGGCCAATTCAGCACAGTAATCCCACAGTCATTAAACCAGGTTTTAGCTGCTTTGGCAGTGTGTGCAGGTTGCAAATCCTGCTGGAAAATGAAGTCACCATCTCCATAAAGCTTGTCTGCTGAAGGAAGCATGAAGTGCTTTAAAATGTCCTGGTAGGTGGCTGCATTGACTCTGGACTTAATAAAGCACAGTGGACCAACACCAACATATGACATGGCTTCCTAAATCAACACAGACTGTGGAAACTTCACACTGGACTTCAAGCATCTTGGATTGTTTGCCTCTCCATTCTTCCTCCAGACTCTGGGACCTTGGTTTCCAAAGGAGATGCAAAATTTGGTCTCATCAGAAAAGAGGACTTTGGACCACTGAGCAACAGACCAGTTCTTTCTTTCTTTAGCCCAGGTAAGACAATAGCGATTAAAGAAAAAAAAGAGCGCTTGGAGATAGTTAAAAGGAGTAAAAATACAATTTATTATAACATACAATAAAACCTTAAAAAAAAAAATCACAATTATCCTATGAAAGTGCACAATAAAAAAAACATTTATAAACACAATGTATCGATAGGTCTATATCCCATAGGTAATACTGCAATGTTTTGATTGAGCTAAAAGTCCATAAGGACACTGTAGTGGGGCAATACAGTGATAAGAATAGAATTATGGTACGTCCTCGGGCTCACACCAACAAGAAAAAGAGTCTCTCTCTCAGAAAGATCCTTGGCACATGGCGGAGATAATGTATGGCTCAGGAGATTATTTAGCAGGTGAAAGCGGATGGTAAAAACTCACTTTTAGCGTCTGGGACCAGGTGGTATGGTATTTGTGGACGATGACTCCGTTGGCAGACACCAGCCTTCTTTTTCTTGCTTCAGTAGCGGCCTTCAACTCTTCTGCATTGTTCAGTCTCATGTCTCTCATCTTTCTCTTGGCAATGCCACATAGATTCTCTATGAGGTTCAGATCAGGTGAGTTTGCTGGCCAATTCAGCACAGTAATCCCACAGTCATTGAACCAGGTTTTGGCTGCTTTGGCACTGTGTGCAGGTTGCAAATCCTGCTGGAAAATGAAGTCACCATCTCCATAAAGCTTGTCTGATGAAGGAAGCATGAAGCGCTCTAAAGAGTCCTGGTAGGCGGCTGCATTGACTCTGGACTTAATAAAGCACAGTGGACCAACACTAACATATGACATGGCTCCCCAAATCAACACAGACTGTGGAAACTTCACACTGATATCTCACTTTGCATGTAATGAGTCTATATAATATATTAGTTTCACCTTTTAAGCTGAATTACTAAAATAAATTAAGTTTTGCACGATATTTTAAGTTTTCGAGTTTCACCTGTACATTTGGGGCCTCATTTACTAAGGGGAGATTTAAATCTCCCAATAAAATCTGTATTTACTATAGGGCAATTTTGCATGAATGTAATATTATATATAGGTAAATGCTTGTTTCACAGAGTTCCAGAGTTTGCTTTAAAATCTCCGGTGTTACGTCAAAAATCGGGAAACCACACAGAACACTATTAGAATCACAGACCATCTGCACATTTATTGAGTGGTAAAGGTGACGATTGGTATATAAATGTGCCCTGCTTTTAGGTGGTCTCAGCGCAATATGCGTGCAATCTATCGCTCCAATGACATTGTGAAATCCAGAGAGCCGATAAACGTGTAACTTCAGGTCACGCCAAGTTTCCTCCTGGCTGGGGAAGCAGATATATGTACACGACAATTTAATCAGCACATGAGTTAAGTAATGTGAAAATACATTGGGAAATTCAGAGAGCCGATAAAAGTCTAACTTCAGGTCACGCCAAGTTTCCTCCTGGCTGGGGAAGCAGATATATGTACACGACAATTTAATCAGCACATGAGTTAAGTAACGTGAAAATGTCGCCTGTGATATTCCAACCACTCGGCCAGTCACAGACTGGTAATTTGTGCAACCCAGACGCTACATAGAACCATAATGTTGCTGTGTCCAAATCCCTCCTCATCTGCTCATAAAGGCTCAGGAGGTTAGTGTGGTTGAGGCAAAACAATTGAACTACCTTCTGATCAGACAGGGAGTCAAAGTTAAAAAAAAAATTAAAAATAACAACCCCGGGGCAACTGTGATCAGAAAGTGCACAAAATAAGCAGCCAACATTCCCCTCAGACCTACCCATATGCCCATGACATGTCAATCACTGCTACACCATGTTATCACCCAGTCTTGTTATGATTTTGAAAATTGTTAAGCACTACATAATCTGTTGGCGCTATATAGAAACATGTTAATTAAATAATCCATTAATTCAAGCATTTCTACAGACTTGCTGATAGTTTTACTAGTGTTCTTTCTTTCAATTAATGTGGCAGCTTTGGCCCGGCTGGATAAAATCTTTCTTCTTGACGTCTTCCTCCTCAATCCCTCAGAAATATAAAAAGGGGGGAGAAGAGCATAGTGAAGTACGTTCACATACATTTTATTAACACAAATAAAACATAGGTACCAATTTAAAAAATCCTTTTAAAAAATCCTTTTAGGATTTTTTTAATTGGTACCTATGTTTTAGGAGGAAGACGTCAAGGAGAAAGATTTTAGCACATTCATCATTTAAAAGCCAGATAGCTGCCTGCATTAGCATCTATACAGGATTTTTAATGAATTATACCCCTAATAGGGTGTTTGTATTATTTGTATTATTGTTATCATTTAGCATGTGGTTGCACTATAGTTTAGAGCGCTAGGAGGTCCCACACACTCTTTTTTTTTTTTACAGACTGGAATGACCCTGTGGTCAAAAAGTGGAGAACACACAGTAATTTGTGCAACCCAGACACTGCATGGGACCGTTATGTTGCTGGGTTCAAATCCCTCCTCATCTGCTCATAAAGCCTCAGGAGGTTAGTGTGGTTGAGGCAAATCAATTGAACTACCTCCTGATCAGACAGGGAGTCAAAGTTAAAAAAATAAATAAATAACCCTGGGGCAACTGTGATCAGAAAGTGCACAAAATAAGCAGCCAACATTGCCCTCAGACCTACCCATATGCCCATGACATGTCCCTCACTGCTACACCATGTTATCACCCAGTCTTGTTATGATTTAGAAAATTGTTAAGCACTACATAATCTGTTGGCACTATATAGAAACATGTTCATTAAATAATCCATTAATTCAAGCATTTCTACAGACTTGCTGATAGTTTTACTAGTGTTCTTTCTTTCAATTAATGTGGCAGCTTTGGCCCGGCTGTCAGACTATTAGGGAAAAATATACATGTTACCTTCTGCTCCTTATATACATACCTTCCACCTACTCCAATATATAGCCCCTCTGCTCCTACTTATACACATACCTCTCACCTACTCCTAATATATAATCCCTTTGCTTTTCCTTTTATACATAGTTCACACCTACTCCTAATACATAGTTCCTCTGCTCCTCCTTATATGCATACCTCTTACCTACTCCTAATACATAATCCCTCTGCTCCTCCTTATATACATAGCTCCCACCTACTCCTAATATATAGTGCCTCTGCTCCTTCTTGTATACATAGCTCCCACATACTCCTAAAACAAAGTGCCTCTGCTCCTCCTTATATGCATACCTCTTACCTACTCCTAATACATAATCCCTCTGCTCCTCCTTATATACATAGCTCCCACCTACTCCTAATATATAGTGCCTCTGCTCCTTCTTGTATACATAGCTCCCACATACTCCTAAAACAAAGTGCCTCTGCTCCTCCTTATATGCATACCTCTTACCTACTCCTAATACATAATCCCTCTGCTCCTCCTTATATACATAGCTCCCACCTACTCCTAATATATAGTGCCTCTGCTCCTTCTTGTATACATAGCTCCCACATACTCCTAAAACAAAGTGCCTCTGCTCCTCCTTATATGCATACCTCTTACCTACTCCTAATACATAATCCCTCTGCTCCTCCTTATATACATAGCTCCCACCTACTCCTAATATATAGTGCCTCTGCTCCTTCTTGTATACATAGCTCCCACATACTCCTAAAACAAAGTGCCTCTGCTCCTCCTTATATGCATACCTCTTACCTACTCCTAATACATAATCCCTCTGCTCCTCCTTATATACATAGCTCCCACCTACTCCTAATATATAGTGCCTCTGCTCCTTCTTGTATACATAGCTCCCACATACTCCTAAAACAAAGTGCCTCTGCTCCTCCTTATATGCATACCTCTTACCTACTCCTAATACATAATCCCTCTGCTCCTCCTTATATACATAGCTCCCACCTACTCCTAATATATAGTGCCCGATGGATACATCGGCAGTGAGGCCGGTCCGGACGCGCTCCGCGCCCGCCCGCTACCGCAAGGAGGCCGCGGCGCCATTGCCGAGCGTCTCTTCCAGTGCCCGTCGGAAGTCTTGCATGAACTATCGCGGGACTTCCGCTGGAGCATCGGCAGAGGCAGACGGAGCGGCGAGGGTTATGGAGGAGGCTTGGAGCGGCCAGCGCGATGCTGCTGGTGAGCCTCCTGTGCAGAGCAATGTACCACAAATTATTTTAAGAGGGAGGAGAGGTAACCATGCTAGGAGGGGAGGTAGACAGGGAGGAAGAGCACCGCAGCAACGCGGGGGGAGGGGGGGCAGAACTGTACAGCTGCTGGCAGGGTCTGCCAGTGGCATGGATGTGGGGGAGATTTCCCAGGAATCACGGAGGGGGGGCCATTTGGAGAGTGACAGGTCACATGGCAGGGCACTTTCTGTGGCATCCTCCTGCCCTTCTTCTGCCTCTGCTCTGCAAAGGGCTACAGCTCGCAGCAGAGAGTCTTTTTTCCAAGGTTCAGGGGTTTCTCTGGCTGGCCAGCAAGGGTCATGTACTGCCCAGGTGCAAAGTCAATGGGTCTTTCCCCCGGGTGTTACGCCTCCAGCAGGATGGAATCAGGTGGGGGGGGGGCCTGGTTTTTTGCCTTTGCCACCTGGGGGTTCATTACCGGTGCAATCGTATCCCATGCCTTTCTCTATGATGCCTATGTGGTCGGCTCCTATGGGGCAAGGTGGACCGGTGCCTCCCGCTGCCCCGGGCGGGACAATGGGGGTAGGCCCTGGTCCTGTTACTGCGCAAGCATCTGTCAATCAAGCGGTAGTAGCACAGCAGGTAGATAGGGAGGCTGGGACATCAGTTTTGGGGATGGCTACTAACGTTTCTGTCATTCCAGAGGTCATCCGTGCAGCCAGGTCTGATTCAGCGGGAGCAACACAACAGGATGTGGCTCCGGTTGTGGGTACCAGCACATTTGCCTTAAGTGCAGAGGTGGGCATCCTGCCAGAGATTGTACGGCCCAGCTTAAGGGAGGGGGGCGGCCACAGCAGGGGGCAAGGGGTGCTTTGCAAGGCCAAGTCCCCCATTAAGGTATCGGCTTTGGAGCCTTGGCTCGATATTTACCCGCAAAAGGTAGACGCTTTGTTGTTGAGAAGGGGTTTTCAGTTTGGTTTTATGTTACCTATTATTGGTCAGGTTAGTTCAGTAGCCCCAGCTAATTTAAAATCTGCGCGTCAATTTGCTGAGGTCCTTGAGCAAAAAGTTTCTGATGAAGTTAGGAAAGGGAGAATTATTGGTCCCTTTGCGGTTCCACCTCTGGAGAACTTGGTTATTTCACCGGTGGCGGTGGTGCCGAAAAAAACCCCCACAAATCTCTGTGAATTATATAACATCTCACTCGAACCTGTCATCCAACATCCTATAGGCGGTATTACACATGCTCTACAATACTCTGTACTGTAGAGGTTTATGAATTAATTTTAAATTAATGTAATGATAACTAGAAAAAGCCTAGTTCCATTCTTTTAACTGTTGCATAGCTTTTATTTAAAAAGTGAGATTTAGCTATTTTTTACATCAACAAAAGAAAAAAACACTGACAAATTATCTAATTAGATACCTAATATATAGTTTTTATGGTAGTTATGGTACGTATTCACCTCTACAATCAGACAATTGGCTATTAAGAGACTGTTACCGACGCAGCTTACAAACATAGGACCAGAGTTGAATGCGCAAGCATCGTACTGAAGTGTGTGTTTCCGCAGCATCCACAACCTTCCTGTGCCTTTAAATGTTTTTTTGCCCCAGGTACATTAATGTCCAAGCAAAAAAAAAAATGAAAAAAAGAATAATTTAAAAGGAAAAATATGTTAAACTTTTTTTAAGCACAGATTTTATTTCCCACTACCTCACTACAGTCAAATGCAGACACAGATAGACGGGCATTACTGCGCCCACCTTTCAGTGAACACTCCCATTCTGGGCATGCGCTGTGCTTCTGCATGGAAAATATGTGAAAAAAAGCTCTGAATCAGGTCATAGACTGTCTGTGCTCATTATAAACATAGATCCCTCCTACACCCCATATATAATGCCTCTGCTCCTCCTTATATACATACCCCTCACCTACTCCAAATACACAGTGCCTGTGCTCCTCCTTATATACATACCTCCCACCTACTCCAAGTACATAACCCCCTCTGCTCCTCCATATACACATACCTCTCACCTACTCCTAATAAAAAGTCCCTCTGCTCTAACTTTTACACATACCTTCCACCTACTCCAATATATAGCCCCTCTGCTCCTACTTATACACATACCTCTCACCTACTCATAATATATAATCCCTTTGCTTTTCCTTTTATACATAGCTCCCACCTACTCCTAATATATAGTGCCTCTGCTCCTTCTTGTATACATAGCTCCCACCTACTCCTAATACATAGTGCCTCTGCTCCTCCTTATACTCATACCTCTTACCTACTCCTAATACATAATCCCTCTGCTCCTCCTTATATACATAGCTCCCACCTACTCCTAATATATAGTGCCTCTGCTCCTTCTTGTATACATAGCTCCCACATACTCCTAAAACAAAGTGCCTCTGCTCCTCCTTATATGCATACCTCTTACCTACTCCTAATACATAATCCCTCTGCTCCTCCTTATACACATACCTCCCACCTACTCCTAATACACAGGGCTCTATTTATAGACTTCATTTTTAAGTGATAGGGGCAGTTTTTAAGATAAAACTGCCCCTATCACTTAAAAATGAAGTTTTTCTTATTTAGTAATGCTGCATCGCCAATGGAAACTCTGCTCCTCCTTATATATATACATATACCTCCAACCTTTTCCTAATGCATAGTACCCAGGCCCAGCGTCAGGAGGGGACAAGGGGGACAGCTGTGATGGGCCCGAGGTTCAAAGGGGGTGTGGGTCCCCGCAAAGAACGGCCCTATTTCGATAGGGCTGTTCTCTCCCAGCCAGTTTCAAATTGGCTGGGATATCAATGCTATACCTCGAAGATCCCGGTGCTCCGAAAGGTGGCTAAACTAACCCCAACCCTTCCCCTAATTCTAACCCTAACCCTCCCCTTCCATTACCCTAACCCTCCCTTCCCCGCAGCCTTTCCTTAACCCTCCCTTGCCCACAGCCTGACAC
>WWET01000366.1:467052-481230 GCA_011038615.1 Limnodynastes dumerilii
TTTGTGTAAGATAGCACTTAAATAGCATTAGATGTTATCATTAGGTAAGAAACTTTATTTCTGTAAAAAGTAAGCTGTTGTTTTGTTTCTCTTCTTGTATTTTTTTTTTTATAAAAACAAAACAAATGTAATATGTGTTTGTATAAAGGCAAGGAATGATGTCTGTGCCTCTTTGTACTGTATATTTAAATATTGCTTAAAATACATCAGCACTTCCCAGCAGTTTCCATGTGACATGCGTCCCCACCCATGCTGGAACTATAATGAAGCACTTTCTTGGTTCCTTAGTAGAATACACCTTGGCTTACAGGAATCTAGACAAAATAAACAGTAAGAAAAATGAACCAAATCCTAAATCTATTGGAAAGGACTGTTCATGTAATTTTTGCAGCAGGCCATGTGAAACAGTAACGGCCTCTTCTGCATTTTCTTATGTAGTTCTATATTCTAGACAGCACAGCATTAAGGTTTACTATTTCTTTTACTATTTGTTAAAGTAAATGCAAGGTTCAAAGTACACAGCTACATTATTGCCCCAAATAAACACATCACAAAATAAAACACTGATGTTTGTCTGTGGGAAAAAATATAATTTATTAACAATTAGTTTATTATTATTATTATTAATAAACAAGGTGGATCATTCACTGTTTAGCCTAGAATTGATGGAGGCCAAAGAAAGCCGGTATACAATAAAATGGAAAGTTAAAACAAACAATAACCCAGGCGCTGTTATGACTGCCTGATTCAAGGAACATGGAAGCTCAAATAAACGTAAAGAGATATTATTGAAGATAACAGATAACAGGGTCCAGAATATAAACGATGGGTAATAAACAAAAGTCCGGCAGGATAAACTGTATAGCAACAGTGACGGCTTGAACAATATACAAGGCAGACAGTTCAGGGTAGATACACAGCAGGCTTGACTTAAATGCAATAGGCTGACAAAACTGTATAACAACAGTGATGACTTGAACAAGATACAAGGCAGACAGTTCAAGGTTACCAGATTGTAGAAGCAGAGGCACTGCTGGGACCAGTGGTGCCACAAGGCAAGGCAGGCAGGTCAGGGTTACCGGATTGTAGAAGCAGAGATCCAGGCACTGCTGGGACCAGTGGTGCCACGAGGCAAGGCAGACAGGTCAGGGTTGCAGGAGCACCAGCAGACAGAATCCGACAGCAGGCACGATCAGCACACTATGAAGTTCAGAAGCTGGAAGCTATGGCCCACACCTGTGCACTGGAAACAAGGGACAGATATCCCTAGTCCACAGGTGTGGAATAATGAACACAAAATGATGAGTCCTAGACAGTGCACAACAGCAGCCACTAGTGGTAGGTGAAAGAAATGTCCACAACAATGTTACATTCAGGTCTGCCTCTATGGGCAGAACAAGAAGTAGCAGTCCAGGATGTAACAGGCGCTCTCCTTCTGTCTTCATCATTGCACCTCAACAAGGTATTCCATGAGACCGCCCTTGTAGATGAGACTCAACTTAGCCCGGACTGTATCAACAACCGAGTATCTTATCAAATGTGCCACTTTGGTTTCCCACCTCCTGTGCCAACTTTACCAAACAATAAGCAAACCTGCTTTCCACCAAAGCCAGGAATATACCAACAAGCAACAATATACTAAAAACAAGGGAGGGAGGATGGGAAAATCCATAGAAGAAAGAGGGTCAGTTCCTGCTTCAGGCATCCTAAATTCTTTCCACAGGGAAGTCAATTTCTTCCAGCACCTGTTACTCAACCAATCACTGGAAAGAAGGTGATTGGCGTCACTAGGAACCACCCTCACTAATGGCCTTATAATGATAAAGGGTCTGATACAAATTTCCGTCCTATGTTCAGTTGGATCCACAAACATAATGAACCAAATGCAGACCTTTATTTCTGCTGCCCTCGAAGCAGGGCTGTCTTATGACCTGTTTGCAGGTGCGTAGGAACTAAAATTTTCATGGGGGTGCAAAAGGACAAGAACTACTACGCTTACTGCAAATTGTGACAGCAAAATAAGCGTGGCTTCTAAGAAAGGGGAAAAAAGCGTCATTTAGATAACCTCATTTTTGGTCATCAGTAACGACAACAGTTGGCGAGTTCAAATAAAGCCATTATAACATCTTCCCCATCTTCATTTCATTAATCCCCATATACCTCATTGGTATAAAAGTTCATGTGGGGGCAAAACACAGTCTTTGCTGACCCAACAGAAATCATGGGGGGGGCAACTGATCCCCCTGCCCTCCCCCCCAGGTTCCTACACCCCTGCCTGAATCAGGCCTGAAATTACAATTCAATAGCAAATAAAAACAGTGGGCTATATACAGACTACCGGACGAATACCATATACGTCCAGTGTTTACATTATCTACATAACGTTATTACATTATTTGCGTTCCTTACGTTGATTGCGTAAATGCGGTCTTTCAGACCGCATTTACGCAATCTACGTATGGAAAAGATACGTAGATAACGTAAAAAAGTACTACGCATGCGCAGTAGAAAAAACGCTAAACACCTGACGTAAATGGTATACGTCCGGTAGTCTGCATATGGCCCTGTATAACAATATACACAAAGAATTAAAATCAAATGTTACAGCACAGTAGTAACAATAAACAGTAATAACACTATTTTTCAGATATATTTCTATATTATTACAAGGAAAGTCCAAAGGTGGGGAAGGGATGGATATAAGGAAAGAATAAGGCCGCTCTGAGAAAAAATATATATACAAGCAACAAGTACACGTGATGAGATGCTCCTAGAAGGTCAGTAGGTATAGTATAGTAAATTATACTCACAGAAAACTACCTAATTAGGGGGTGCTGCCAAAAAATATACCCTGAAAGTATATAATAGGTTTAAGGGAAAAAGGGAATAGGCAAAGACAGGGTTTTAGGGGAAATTTTGGCGCACTATTAATGGAAAAGGACTAATAGCCAGTAGGAGTAAATCTCAACAAAAATCTCTATGAGAAAGAGTGAAACCATATAATAAAAATAAATGCACAAAGTATCCTAAAATGGGTTAGTAATATATGCCTCACACTGATACACGGTACTGTATGATATAAATAATGTAGGAGAAACCATAAAGGGGTAGATGGCTGAGTTCAGACAAGGAAGTGTATTGAAGATATACAAAAACCAGGTATAATTGAAAATATAAAGGGTCAAATTATATCTAAAATGTAAGAGGAGGGAGGGGGGAAAAAAGGAAAAAGGGGCATGACTAGATAATGGTGAACTGAGTTGCAGATATGCTATAAAGACCTGATAAAATATAACTTTTATTTAGGTTGTTAAAAATAATATTTTATAAAGAAAATGTACAGCAAAAACAAACATATAAAAACATATTTGCTAAGCACCCAATAAGAAAGATGATTATGCCATATGACACACTTAGTCATCAGATCAGAGAACAAGTGGCCGCAACTGTTACTTATTTAAATAGTAACTATGTCTGGTTAAAAATGTAGCAAAACATTGAAAAATAAGGCAATATTTAACAAAGCTGACTATGCAGTGGCAGATGAAATATAGGCAATTGCAAAACAATTATAGATTTATGACATAGCCTGATATATGGGAAAACAGAGTGGCACAGATACGTAAGTAGCAACAAACGATGACAATAGTGTCAATAATGGAAGAGTGAAGAGGTCTGTTCACAATAAGTGAATAATAAGATATACAAATGTATGGGGGCAGGATAAATGCCTCTATCTAACCCAATCCGCTAGCCCTAAATGCCCCTTTAAGTGCCTCACGGCAGTACTTCACCCTTCTGGGCCCGTAAATATCCCTGTCCTACCTTGTAATAGGCATTTATCCCAAGAGTGAAGGGGCTGACCAGATGGTAGGAGCTGGAGAAGCTGGGATGTGCTGCAAACAGACGGGTGCGAGCTTGCGTGCCGGGAGTGCACTTCCCGACACGCTGTAGGAGGACCTGACACGCGTTTCGCTTCGGCTTGATCACCCCTTTATGGTTTCTTCTACATTATTTATATCATACAGTACCGTGTATCAGTGTGAGGCATATATTACTAACCCATTTTAGGATACTTTGTGCATTTATTTTTATTATATGGTCTCACTCTTTCTCATAGAGATTTGAGATTTACTACTGGCTATTAGTCCTTTTCCATTAATAGTGCGCCATAATTTCCCCTAAAACCCTGTCTTTGCCTATTCCCTTTTTCCCTTAAACCTATTATATTTCTATATTAGCAACAATAGTGGAGATTTGCGAGTTGAAAAAGGTAGTGAGGTAGTGAGGTGTTAAGCAGCCTAACCTTTCATATTATACCTACACACTGATCTGATTTTAATAGTATTGGCCCTAATTCACCCCTAAGAGGCAGATGCTTCTTAGGAGCATATTTTTTTGCCGTTTTTATGGACTGCGCATGACTATGCAATCTACATAGCCTTTAAGCACTTAGATAGACTATGTGCGGTCTTTAAAGACCACACATCATTTTTTAAGAAAGAGGAGGCGTGCTAAAGCAGCTTCTGTGGGAAGATAGGGAATATAGGTGGGGGAGACGTAGATTAGGCTGGAAGGGAAAGGTGGTCATTCTCCATGCGTATTTTCCCTACTTAAGAGTGAAAATATGCACGTTATTTAAGGTATGTATGGCACTCGTAAGTGTGAATCCAGTCCATTGTGCCTCTTTTATCACTAAATTACATCACTTTAAAATTTAATAACCTTAATTATTAGGATTTTTATAAGAATATGGGGTAGATCCAGAACTCCGCTTGCAATACGTTTACTCGCGTAGCGTATTTACGTGTGCGTACTTTCTATACACTCCCCTTGGCACACCTCTTGAATGTACATATTTTGTCCGAGATCCGCTTTCCAAACCCTACCTTAACTTTTGCCCACGTAACAGATGTCATCCCCTCATGTACGTATGTGCAACACGTATTTACACAGCTAAGCACGCCCATACTGTACACTATAAATACAAACCCCCGCCTACATAGCGTATTTCAGACGTATTTTAGACTCACGTAAAATTGGCACACCCACGCCTAAAGATTTACGCGACACATACGTGCATGGCCCATACGTTAACATTTATGCTACAATACGGAGTGTATTTTCTATGATGCGCATGCGCAGTACTTACTAAAACGCGATTTTATGTCTCCACCGCGCGTAAATTTGCTCACAAGCATTGTTCTGGATCTGGCCCTATGTGTGTAATTTAAAATGATGTAATAAAAAAATTACTCATGTAAAAAAAAAAGGAACATTTTCTTTTCCAAGTTTATTTGACCTCATAATAATGCCCCTGTGTAAGTGGCGCCACATACCTCGATTGTCAACAATTTGACCTGTCGACCGTTTGACATTTTGTGCTTGTCGACATTTTGACCGTTGACATTTTGTTTCTCCAGGTATGTTTACGCAGCTCACATTTTGCGTACAGACACTGCTGCTTCAGTAGCATATAAATGTATTCTGCTTTGAATAGTGCCTCTACACAGCCAACATATATCAGCAGGATCTTCCCACAGCTGTTCAACAGCAAAATACATAAGAAATTCTGCCCATTATATGCCAGCTCAGATTTTGGCAAGTGATTCAGGAAGTTATGCATTCCATATGTGTTTGCTTCAACACAGTTATAGGAATCATCGGCATTTTCATAAAAGGGATCTCTATACATACAAGCTAGAACCACAGCATGTGTGTAACGGGTGTTCTGGTCTCCTAGCAATTGGTAAATAAAATGCGAAGGAGAATTACAGTGATCGGCATTCTATACTACAGCATGAATAGAAGAATCCAAAGGTTCCTGTCTCATTTACTAATATATATCCTGGATGGCACTGCTGTAAATTCTAGATAGGAACCCCCATTTGACCATATCTGTTATAAGACATATACAAAGCTCTGCAAAGACCCAGGAGTTCAAATATTTGGACCTTTACATACAAATATAATCATTTCCCCCAGGCTAGCATTTCAAGCACACTACTTAGAATGTAACTAAGAGACAAAGGATTGGATTCACACTTAAATGTGAAATCTGTACGACCGGATACGCAAACAAACGCACATATGTTTACAGTGCCCTCCAACGCCACGCCCCCGCTTTTAGGTGCCAAATATTACTTACGAGTGTCGATCTTATCTTTCCGTGCACCTCTTAAGTAAGGAAAGTATGCAAGGACTTTCACAAATACTCCCTGCCTGCCCCCCACCCACTTACCAAACTTTCTATGGACTGACACTGATACGCCTCCTCTTACTTTGTGCAGACTTTAAAAAACCACACGTAGTAAATCTGCATGCCTAAACGCTACATAGATAGCAAAAAAAATCTCTTACATAGGCACAGTAGTTGAAAACTTAAATATCTGCACCTAAGAAGCCACAGCTTCTTAGGCGTGAATCAGGGCCAAAATGACTGCATCTTGCTTGTCTTTATATCGAAGAACGGTTCTCCACAGAAAAGCTGCTCCTGGTAACTGAGATATTTATCTTAAAATCCAAAGTGAACTTTGTGCCTGCTAGAAATTAATGCAGTCATAATAACTTAACAATTATCTACAAATATTAATCTTCTGACACAGCCAACACTGCACTTTGCTCGTAAACCACTTATCTGCATTGAGACAAATGATAATAAACATTTATGTTTTTATTTAACCATTTTTTCTTGTTTTGATAACCCAATAAAATGTGCAGCTTTTTGAGCATATGAGAAGCACCCAGTATACACTTTTGTGCATATTTGCCTATATTAGGGGCATACTGGCTAGCAGGAGCATCTCGGCCCCTCTCATAAGGGCAGCACAGCCTCAAAAACTTAGGGCTAGATTTACTAAACTGCAGAAAAGGAAAAGTGTGAAAGTGTTGTAAATCTAGCAGTCATTGTCTATCTCAACACAGCTATCTCAGGGTTGCCGACTCTCCCGGAATATTCGGGAGACTCACGAAATTTGGGCCATTCTCCTGATCTCCCACAAGCCCTGACCCCCTAACAATCACAAATGTAATCCCTAGAGTTACTAGGGATGGGCAGGACTTGATGATGTCATCAGGTCCTGCCCATCCCCATTAACACTAGAGATCACACAAGTGATTGACAGGGGCAGGGCTTTACAACACAATGGGCCTGATCCAGAGCTACAGCCGCCGTCGCTAGTACGGTGGCCGTAGCCGTACTGCGCATGCGCCGAGCAGATGTTGCCCGGCGTCACTATCGACACGCCCGATCTGGAGGGTTAGGGTTAGGCTGCGGGGCATGGGGAGTTAGTGTTAGGCTGTGGGGCATGGAGAGTTAGTGTTAGGCTGTGGGGCATGGAGAGTTAGTGTTAGGCTGTGGGGCATGGAGAGTTAGTGTTAGGCTGTGGGGCATGGAGAGTTAGTGTTAGGCTGTGGGGCATGGAGAGTTAGTGTTAGGCTGTGGGGCATGGAGAGTTAGTGTTAGGCTGTGGGGCATGGAGAGTTAGTGTTAGGCTGTGGGGCATGGAGAGTTAGTGTTAGGCTGTGGGGCATGGAGAGTTAGTGTTAGGCTGTGGGTCATGGAGGGTTAGGGTTAGGCTGCGGGGCATGGGGAGTTAGTGTTAGGCTGTGGGGCATGGAGAGTTAGTGTTAGGCTGTGGGGCATGGAGAGTTAGTGTTAGGCTGTGGGGCATGGAGAGTTAGTGTTAGGCTGTGGGGCATGGAGAGTTAGTGTTAGGCTGTGGGGCATGGAGAGTTAGTGTTAGGCTGTGGGGCATGGAGAGTTAGTGTTAGGCTGTGGGGCATGGAGAGTTAGTGTTAGGCTGTGGGGCATGGAGAGTTAGTGTTAGGCTGTGGGGCATGGAGAGTTAGTGTTAGGCTGTGGGTCATGGAGGGTTAGGGTTAGGCTGCGGGGCATGGGGAGTTAGTGTTAGGCTGTGGGGCATGGAGAGTTAGTGTTAGGCTGTGGGGCATGGAGAGTTAGTGTTAGGCTGTGGGGCATGGAGAGTTAGTGTTAGGCTGTGGGGCATGGAGAGTTAGTGTTAGGCTGTGGGGCATGGAGAGTTAGTGTTAGGCTGTGGGGCATGGAGAGTTAGTGTTAGGCTGTGGGGCATGGAGAGTTAGTGTTAGGCTGTGGGGCATGGAGAGTTAGTGTTAGGCTGTGGGGCATGGAGAGTTAGTGTTAGGCTGTGGGTCATGGAGGGTTAGGGTTAGGCTGCGGGGCATGGGGAGTTAGTGTTAGGCTGTGGGGCATGGAGAGTTAGTGTTAGGCTGTGGGGCATGGAGAGTTAGTGTTAGGCTGTGGGGCATGGAGAGTTAGTGTTAGGCTGTGGGGCATGGAGAGTTAGTGTTAGGCTGTGGGGCATGGAGAGTTAGTGTTAGGCTGTGGGGCATGGAGAGTTAGTGTTAGGCTGTGGGGCATGGAGAGTTAGTGTTAGGCTGTGGGGCATGGAGAGTTAGTGTTAGGCTGTGGGGCATGGAGAGTTAGTGTTAGGCTGTGGGTCATGGAGGGTTAGGGTTAGGCTGCGGGGCATGGGGAGTTAGTGTTAGGCTGTGGGGCATGGAGAGTTAGTGTTAGGCTGTGGGGCATGGAGAGTTAGTGTTAGGCTGTGGGGCATGGAGAGTTAGTGTTAGGCTGTGGGGCATGGAGAGTTAGTGTTAGGCTGTGGGGCATGGAGAGTTAGTGTTAGGCTGTGGGGCATGGAGAGTTAGTGTTAGGCTGTGGGGCATGGAGAGTTAGTGTTAGGCTGTGGGGCATGGAGAGTTAGTGTTAGGCTGTGGGGCATGGAGAGTTAGTGTTAGGCTGTGGGTCATGGAGGGTTAGGGTTAGGCTGCGGGGCATGGGGAGTTAGTGTTAGGCTGTGGGGCATGGAGAGTTAGTGTTAGGCTGTGGGGCATGGAGAGTTAGTGTTAGGCTGTGGGGCATGGAGAGTTAGTGTTAGGCTGTGGGGCATGGAGAGTTAGTGTTAGGCTGTGGGGCATGGAGAGTTAGTGTTAGGCTGTGGGGCATGGAGAGTTAGTGTTAGGCTGTGGGGCATGGAGAGTTAGTGTTAGGCTGTGGGGCATGGAGAGTTAGTGTTAGGCTGTGGGGCATGGAGAGTTAGTGTTAGGCTGTGGGTCATGGAGGGTTAGGGTTAGGCTGCGGGGCATGGGGAGTTAGTGTTAGGCTGTGGGGCATGGAGAGTTAGGGTTAGGCTGTGGGGCATGGGGAGTTAGTGTTAGGCTGTGGGGCATGGAGAGTTAGTGTTAGGTTGTGGGGCATGGAGAGTTAGTGTTAGGCTGTGGGGCATGGAGAGTTAGTGTTAGGTTGTGGGGCATGGAGAGTTAGTGTTAGGCTGTGGGGCATGGAGAGTTAGTGTTAGGTTGTGGGGCATGGAGAGTTAGTGTTAGGCTGTGGGGCATGGAGAGTTAGGGTTAGGCTGTGGGGCATGGAGAGTTAGTGTTAGGCTGTGGGTCATGGAGAGTTAGGGTTAGGCTGTGGGGCATGGAGAGTTAGTGTTAGGCTGTGGGTCATGGAGAGTTAGGGTTAGGCTGTGGGGCATGGAGAGTTAGTGTTAGGCTGTGGGTCATGGAGAGTTAGGGTTAGGCTGTGGGGCATGGAGAGTTAGTGTTAGGTTGTGGGGCATGGAGAGTTAGTGTTAGGCTGTGGGGCATGGACAGTTAGGGTTAGGGCTGAAGAAGGGGAAAAGTTATGGCCAGGAACATACCAGCAAATCCAGAAGAAATGTTATAATCAGTTGGTAATCCTGAAAATTGATCAGCAAGGGACAGCAAAGCCTTTATGTGCTGTGCTGAGAAGAAACATCACTAATTATGAATTAGTATTTTTCACGTTTAAATATTGGAGGGTAGTGAAACAGTCAGAATATGAAGAAAAAAAAATTTTTGCCTTCATATTTTGGTTGTTTCTCTGCTTTTTAAAATATATTTCTATATTATAAGATTGCTGACAAGATACCTACTAGAATTAAGTCATACTGTAAGATAAATATCATAAACCATTTATATTAAGTCATCTCAAGATTTTTTTCAGTCATTGACTAGAACTGTCTGTCTAATAACTAGACACTCTATGGCTAGATTCTTCAGATATTATGACCTGGAAAGTTTATATATAAGACTTAGCTTAGGTGTTATTATAAGTCACTGAACAGATGCCAGGTTATGAGTCACCCCACAAATATGAAAGAGAGCTCTTCTAGGAGCTCATCAGTGCTTCTCAGGTTTCACTGTCTAGCTAGGAGAGCACATACTGTACTTTGCGTGCATCAGTGTGACTATAAGGAATGTATCATATATATACTGTTTGTATTTGGTTTACTTTTTTGCCATTTTCAGCCAGATTTAGATTTAGATTTAAAGTAAATAGCATTGTAAAATCCTATCATTTAGCATACATATGCCTTTCTCAGGCAGTGCTATTCCACAATGTTTTCCCCCTTGAGCTAATGTAATGAATAGGTGGAATAAATCAAAATGATAAAAGAATTATACTGCTCCTGATGCAAATATCTGGTGTACCACCAATAAAAAGGGGTCTCTTTTATTTTATTGGTAACTAACAAGATTAATATGAAACGTGCCAATAAATGGCAGGTACCAAACCCTTATTACACTGTAGATAACAAGGTTTTGCATACCTCCCAACATCTGAGATTTGGAAAGAGGGACAAAATATTGTGGCATGGTAGAGTGTTTCTTATAAATCGCCCCATGGGCAGATCGGGGGAAAGCGGGTGTGTCTTGAACCATCCAGAGGGTGGGTCTAGTGTCTGGCCCTTTCATTATTTTTCCAGCCTCCATATGTGATGTCACACACCTCTGGATTCCTGTAGAGAAAGGAGGGGGAAGGATACACTGAAAGTCTCCCCCCTGGTCTCTTCCTGTCCTCTGCAGTGATGTATAACCCATATGGACCTGCAGAGAGGGGGGGGGGGTCAATGGATCAATGCAGCTACAGCCTTCTTATGATAAATGCAAAGTATAACACACACAGTCTCTCATAGTAATGACCAGGGCTAAAAAGTACAGCCTGGGTATGGATTGGGATAAGGGGTGACTCTACTCCCCTCCCCCAGCCTGTTTTCTTTACATCTACCCTTTATTATTATTTGTCCAGCCATCCATAACTGCCCCTTATAATTATGACCTGCCATCCATATCTGCCCCTTATAATTATTTGTCCAGCAATCTATATCTGCCCCTTATTATCATTTGCCCAGACATCCATATCTGTCCCTTATAATTATGTGCAGCCATCCATATCTGCCCCTTATTATTATGTGCAGCCATCCATACCTACCCCTTATTATTATTATTTTTCCAGCCATCCAAATCAGTCCCTTATTATGTCCAACCATTCATATCTGCCCCCTATTATTTATTTTTTCTTACTTGACTTTGATGTCTTCTAGCTTCCTCTGCAGCACTGCCTCTCCCTTTTCTGACTAGTGGTCACATGATATGGACCAAAGACAAAATATATTTTCTTGAATGGCAGTGACCGTATTAGGTTAGGTCACTGCCATTCACAGTAACAGATTTGGTCCTAAGGGCTCCCGTAGGTGCCCTGTATTACCTGTACTCTTCTGTGTAAAGCCCAGCCGCATATCCAGCAGCACATGATTTACCACAAAAAATTTTTTCCCAAGAGTCTGATCACTCGGGGCAAGTTTTAAGGTGGGCGGGACATCGGGACAGTCTCCCGAAAGTGGGACTGTCCCACTGGAATCGGAACACTTGGGAGGTATGGTTTTGAGCAGGACCCCTTTTCCTGTTTGAATTAGCTCTGGTAGAGAAAGAGAGAGCCAATCCTCAGAATTGTGACTGAGGGCTGTGTCATTATATAATTCATTGCCACATCTATAATTATGAAAAACTTACACTTAGTTATTAGATTTATGCCCTGCAAAGATAGGCCTGGTCACCCTGTGGTTCTCATGGTGTTGTGAAACTACAAGTCCCAGCATAAGTTTTACAACACTTGGAGAGCCACAGATTGCCTAGGTCTGTAATAGGACCTCTTCAGTACCAGGTGTAATTTGTAATTAATAGAATCCAAGTAGATCATAGAAAAAATTATTTTTGAACCCTCTCATTTTGCAGCTGTTAGGCAGGTACTCCCTGAACCAATATACCTGAAACAATATGGTACCTTGAGAGGATAACAATACTTTTCTTTATGTTGAGTGTGGTCCTTGAAGCAGATTTCTGCTTAAAGTGAAAACAGAAACTCAAATAAGGACAGAAGCCTTTGTCAGTGTCACCAAAAGACCTTTATTAGTTCACCGCATCTCAGATACTAAAGTGTGACTGAAACCTACTTTGAATGCCAAAAATGTAATCCCCCATCTGAGCTACGACTGCCACAGTGGCGAATTCCTGAATTTGACCCCATGTTATCCTAGGCACCAGGACCAAATTTCTGGTTGCCATGATGACCTGGTGCCCAGCGTTTGTCAAGCCCTGTGATAATGGCATACAATAAAAGAAAATTGGAGCAACAAATTAATTTCTAGGTGGTCAAAAATTATCCTGAAAGCCTCCAAGAAGAGGATGAAGATATTTTATCACATAGGTGTCAGAATCAGTGGGCGAGCTAGAGGTAATTGGAACACTTATAAGCAGGGGGATGCAGCGCAGACCAGTGCCAGGCTAGCCATCCCCCCGCTATGGAGACAGCTCATACAAGTTACTCATTAGTTGTAATTATTTCCTCAGCACAATATAACAATAATCCCACCAGGTGCGTTTTAAGAAGTGAGGGGGCCCGTGTGCAGGATTTGCACATGGGCCCCCCCTTCCCTTACCTGAGACAGGACTGCCCCGATTTGTGGACCAAAAAGGGGTGGGGCTTAACTGTGCTGTAAGCCCTACCCCCTTTTCGCCCCACGAATCGGGACAGTTCCACCGCAGGGGAAGGGGGACTAATTTGGCATCTATTTCTTCCCTCCGGAAGATATTAGATGGAAGAAATCGATGCTGAATGGCCCCCCTTCCCCTGCCAACCCAGGGGGCCCTGTGGCATGCATCCTGCACCCTGTTCTGAGGGGCCCATGTGCACTGCCCACCCTGCACCCATTATAGATACGCCAATAAGTATTTTGATGTTAGTCCTTTTGTTTTCTATTTAAATTGAGAAGATCCCCTAGAAGGAGATTCTCTGCAAACCTTCATATTATATATTAATGCTGACCTGGAAGCCATAATGTCTGATGCCATGTCTGAGTGAAAAGAACACAGCTTAGTGACAGCGGGCCTGATCCAGACCAACGCTCAGGTGCGTTTTTACGATGGGTGTAAAAACGGCCATTTGTACTTACTGCGCATGTACGGGGCAGATGTTACGCTCATGTTACGCTTCAAAATTCTGAGCGTATGGGCCTTGATCGTAACACCTTCATAAAATTGGTTGAGGGGGCATGCCTGCCATACAAAATCTGTAAATACGCACAAAGGGCAGGGTGAGGCATTTAAATTGTACAGTATGGGTGTGCTAAGCGTCGTAACTTACGGACGCACGAGGTTACAATCAGAAAAGTTAGAGTAGGGTTTGCTGGGTGTAAGAAGGCAAAACTAAGTACGACCAAGTGGAGTGCTGAGGGGAGTGCATCGTAGGTACGCTGGCGTAAATACGCTATGCACATGAGCGTAGGTCTGGACCAACATAAAAGTTGTGGTTGTAGGATGGGTAATGTAGCGTTTCCCTTTGATTCTAAGAAACTCTAGGGATGGACCACTTATTTTCCCACCTTGGGCCTCATTCACTAAGCTCGATTTGGGCTAAATGCCCTTAAATCGTGTGATTTTTAGCTTAAAAATCGCCAAAGTGTATTCACTAAGCTAAAAATCACACGATTTTCCGTTTTTTTTATTGCGGGTCCGCAATTCGCGGTCCCGACTTTTTTTAATTACAAACATAGGAAGTTTGTAATTCACTAAAGACGATTTCACCGGGATCGCTGTGAAATCGCCTTTGAATCACAAAACATACATTCGCCTCTATAGAGGGGCGAATGTATGTTTTTTGGCCGATTGCAACCATTAAAACACATGTCTGTATAACAGACTTGTGTTTTGTGCTTAAAAATCCAAAGTGCTGCATGGCTGCAATGTGTAGCCATGCTGTAGTCATTGAATTACAAGGATCAGCAAAGGTGATCCTTGTAATTCTGTGTTTACAGCATGGCTACACTTGTA
>WWET01000366.1:482107-493993 GCA_011038615.1 Limnodynastes dumerilii
ACCAAAAAAAAAAAAACCCGGGAAAATCGCGGCGAGTGGCTGCGATGCCCAGCGATTCAAAATAGCAACAAAATATCACGTTTAGTGAATCTTGCCCCTTGAACATTAATTAACGCCACACATATATTTTTTTTTTACTTTCAGAACAAAACAAAATTAAGATAAACATTTTTCTAATAACTATCTAACCTCCGGAAAATGCTTGTAGGAAAAGTAAATCATAGAAATTTATTGCACTTTGCACATTAAAATTTTTATCAAAACACTGCAAAGAACATCTAAAATATAAATATTGTAGTAATAGAGGTTGCTTTGTGTTTCTGTAAGGGCAAATAATATATTTATCTGCTACCTTCTCATCATCATATGATCAAATATCAGGTTTAATCTGGGTTATACCTGTGATTGCAAAATAATCTGATTCTTATATAGGTTGCCTTGCTTAAATGCTGACATTGTCCTCTTGCTGAAGGATTATGTTACTTGAGTATAATCAGCATCATTCTCTAGATAAAGAATTGTTTGTTCTCAATAGATGAATTGTCTTAAGTATACTTTAAAACAGTATAAGGTATTTTTGCCACCGAAGAAGAGAAAATTTTTTTTTTTTAGATTTTTTTTCTATATAGCCAAATATAATAATAAGAAGAAAATTAGAAATGAATTAGAGATTAACTATATATTATATAATATAACTAATTAACTGTATAATAATGTAGTATATACATTAGGTAACATTTTACAAGATGAAATTGAATTCAGGCTTTATTAAGAAAAATACTCAGTTTAGACATAAAATATAAATATAAATTTATTTGTTATATTTGTTATAGGGTCAGACTGGTCAGTTTACATTGGTAGAGATATGAGAAGTTTGCTGCCAAATTTTACTCATCTCGGTTACATTTCTAGCTGCCTAGAAGTTACTTGTGCTGCTATATCCCTGTCACGCACAACCAAATCAGGTGACATACACAAGGTCAAAGACATTAATAAACAGTTGTGATTACAGAGTTGTTTTCTGGATGTAACTTCCCAATGCATAAATAAATTCTTAGAGTTAAATGTTGTACTCTTTATCTTATAAACATAACATAATAAAACAAAGAATATACACAGAGAGCTCTCAAGATGCAGAAAATTTGTGACCTCATCACTTCCATGTTTAAAGTTATGTCTAATCCTTCTCAGCTGAGTTAACATATATGTAGTGTGGGCTGCCATAAATTATGTTCTGTATATCATAAAAAAAAGACTTAAGGAAATATAGATTTCCACCAACCAGCATAAATATTTAAAATTTTTTGAAACCATTCACATCTTATCTTTTGCCCTACACGTTGCAGCTACACAGCTACAAAAAGCATGTAAACCTACAAAGACTCCATTGTTCTATATGTTTATAGGGTACAAACATACATATAAGTATACATATAAGGGCACAGTATATTTTTTTTTACTACTTTTCTTTTTCTACTAATTTTCCTCATCTTGATAACCTTAATTTAACCTACCTACCCTTAGTCAACTTTAATTTAACCCTATTCTCCTTTAACATTAAATTAACTTCACATCCAGCCCACAGTTAACTTTACTAAGGTAACAGGTAACACTAATTTAAATAAATTCAAATAACTCCGTACTTCCTCACAAACCCAAGTTCACACTAAGCTAACCCCCCACCCCCAACACTCACATCTTTCTCCACTCCTGACTTCCTCCATTCCTTCATTCCTCCCGTCCTTCTCACTCTTTTATCTGAACAGCAGGGTGCAGCAGTAAAGCTCCTCCCCCTGAGCAGCAGATGCAGCAGTACACAGGACACTCCACCCCCATCTTTCTTCTCTTCTTCCTCCTAGCAGCAGCACAGCACACAGGCTGTGTACAAGCAGTAAGTGCGTGAGACCCTGTTTCTTTCATGCTGTATAGAGTCAGAGAGTGTGCTGGGTCATTCACTTGATTTTCTATTTTAAGCTGAACGACAGTTTACGGAACACATAAGTAAGTGCCAGATACACCAGCAACATTTCATTCTTTGCCTCCCTCCTCCAAAGTAACTGGCTAAAGCTGTCTAAAAGTAGCGCCAGCCTGCAGACAACACTCTTGACCTGTCCAAATCAATGTTCCCTGAAACAGAACATTTTGACCAGTGGTCACCATCATTCTCATATATAAAAAAAAAATAGACTGTCCCAGGTAAATTGCAAGTTGTTTTCCAAGATTAATTTAGCATTAACTACTAATTTATAGTTTTTGGGTTTTTTTTTTAAGTAACTAGCAAACAACATTTATATTCACTATGGCAAGACACAATACAAAAAATAAATTATAGTAATTGTTACTATAAGCGCTGTCATCTTCTTCTTTTTTACGTACTAAAAATAAATTACTATATAAAAGTTGATAATGAATTCATTTCTACACATTTCTTTTATGGGGTAAATCCTGAACAGACTGAACCAGCCAATAGTTCATAAATCAGTATATTAGTTACACAGTGCATACCTCATAAACTAGTTTACCAATATCTGCAATATATACAATGCTAATCTATTAGACGTGACAAATTTCATTGTGATGTGGTCACTACTCTATAATAAGTATATTCTTTAAAGCTTTACTTATTTATTTACAAGGCATTACTATACATTATAGTACATACTCTTGACTACATCTCCATTTTCTATACAGTTTAATACAACTTGCCGTTGTAAAGCACAATATACAATAGAATTGATTGCTTAGGTTCAGATAACAAAAGATGAAAAGAAGGTCTTTAGATAGAGTATTAAGGTAACTTTGCAGCAGTGTGCAGAGATTTATAACTAATACCTACCTACATTTCATTTACAATATTTAATTCACAAAACAATGCATTCTCTAACATGCAAAGGATGCAAATGGAATTCAACAGCATTTCCACCTTCACCACTAGGAAATAAAACAGAAGCTATCAGGCTTACAATAACCAGTTTCCAGTCTAAAAAACTAAGAGTGATATTCATTTTACAATGCACTATAAACTATGTTAACACCTGTGAATGTCAACACTGCCCTATTCTTTTTAAGACTTAAAGGGCTCCCTTAAACGTGTTATGACGCTATATTAATGGAGTGTTTTAAGTGCAATAACATTACTTTTATGAGACAGGGCTGTATTACCACTGTTTGGTGGTCTGCCAGTTTGTGAGTGCTATTCAAAGCAATAAGATTACTATACAAGAAGTAAAACATATATTATAGTTTAAATAAACTATGCACAGACTGATAAAAAGTCGACACAGTTTCCCAGTTATAAAACAAGAAAAATAGCACATCAATATCTATGGCTAAGTACAGCAACCTGGGGCCTGATCCAGACTTAATAACGACAGTCAATTTACGCATGTGTAAATCTGGATGTGGGAATGCACTGCCCATGTGTGCGGCGATAGGGCGTGACATAGCTACGCAAGCCAAATATATGCATTGTGGGCGAAGGTAGACATTTAAATTGTACAGTATGGGCTATGTTAGGCCCTTACGTACGACAAGACATTACGTACGCACAGTGATACGCAGTTAAATTAAGTTAAGGTAGGGTTCTGAACTCGTAACTCAGCTAAGTTGCGTGTGTGCAAGGGGAGTGCATTATCCTTAGTAGTGCGTTACTTAGGTACTCTTGCGCACGTAACACAACCTTAATTCTTCCCAGACCCCTAGAAATTAATTTATGCAGGACCTGGATGTGCTTAACTGAACACAGCTAAGGACAATTTAATTTCACATTGCTAGTCTGCAGTATTTTGCCAACCATAGGCGTATCTATAATGGGTGCAGGGTGTGCAGTCCACACGGCAGACCCTCCAACATGACCCCCTCCATTCGGTACATAATACTCTGCTCCTGCTCTTCCTTCCTAATCTGTGATTACAGTCACCTGTATTACACACCTTTCTATTCAAATAACTAGTATATTAGTATAACACAGGTGACTGCAATCAGAGATTAGGAAGGAAGAGCAGGAGCAGAGTATTTTGTACCGAATAGAAGGGGTCATGTTGGAGGGTATGACACAGGCCCCTCAGAACAGGGGGCCCTGTGACATTTATCCTGCACCCAGGGTTGGCAGGGGATGGGGGGCCATTTGGCATCTACTTCTTCCCTCTAAGATCTTCCGGAGGGAAGAAATAGATGCCAAATGAGCCCCCCTACCCCTGTGGTGGGACTGTCCCTATTCTCGGGTCGAAAAGAGGCTGGCCTTACAGCGCAATTAGGCCCCGACCCTTTTTTGAGGTTTGTGAATTGGGACAGTTGTGTCTCAGATAAGTGGGGGGCCATGTACAAATCCTGCACAAGGGCCCCCTTACTACTTAAAACGCCCCTGTTGCCAACCACCGCCACACAGGAGAAGCTAAGTATAATAGATAGAAATGCATCTGAAATGAAGAAGTTTATTCCTTTTTATTGATTGATTGTTTCTTTTTAATGTACTGTAATATAGGAAATCTAGACACCAGAAGGGGTGTGTTGTAGAAGAAGAGGAGAAGACTTTAAATTTGTCGGGCACCAAAACTATAGGGCCTTAGAACAACTCCCTTATAATCCACCCCAGACTAATCCTAAACTGTAATCAATAACATGTTAATTCAATTCAATTCACTCCAATAGATGGAATGTAGTGCTTTATAGTCTGAAGTCTATGGGACGGATTTACTAAACTCGATTTAATGTAACTCGGCAGAGATTGCATGCGATCTCCGGCTTGTTTAAAATCGCTCAATTTACTAAAGTAAAATCAGCAGAAAGTTGCTGGAGAAGAGGGTTAGTGAAACTTGCTATAAATCGCTATGGCGAGTTTCAAAAGGCAGAGCATACAAATAGCTGTATTTACTATAGAGCGTCTGTAAAATCTCTTTAAACTTGCCTCTAACTCCGGTAAGAAAATAGACGTGGGTGTGAGTGACAATTTCCTAGCAATCGGCACTCACTTTGTTTTTAAAAAAAATCTACCTTTTACAAAAAAAGGGAAAAAAACCCTTAAAAATAAGTCAAACTCCTGCCGCAGCATGCTATTAATGCTTAGGATGCTGCAGCATATAGTACTAGAAGGCACAGAATGCCCACGTATTGCAGGGCATGCTGTGCCTAATAGCACCATAAGCAGCAGTATGTAAAGGGTTAATGGCATGCTGCCAGATACATTATGTGACCTATATCTGTTATAAATCATATAGTGCCCATTAAATTTAAAATACACACACTGCCCCGTTCTATAGAAATTATACACACTGCCCTGTTCTATAGAAGTAATACACACTGCCCCGTTCTATAAAAATAATACACACTGCCCCATTCTATAGAAATAATACACACTGCCCCATTCTATAGAAATAATACACACTGCCCCATTCTATAGAAGTAATACACACTGCACCGGTCTATAGAAATAATACACTCTGCCCTGTTATTTAGAAATAATACACACTGCCCCATTCTATAGAAATAATACACACTGCCCCATTCTATAGAAATAATACACACTGTCCCTTTCTATAGAAATAATATACACTGCCCCGTTATATAGAAATAATATACACTGACCTGTTCTATAGAAATGATACTCACTGCCCTGTTCTATAGAAACAGTACACACTGCACCGGTCTATATAAATAATACACTCTGCCCTGTTATTTAGAAATAATACACACTGCCCCATTCTATAGAAATAATCCACACTGTCCCTTTCTATAGAAATAATATACACTGCCCCGTTATATAGAAATAATATACACTGCCCTGTTCTATAGAAATGATACTCACTGCCCCGTTCTATAGAAACAGTACACACTGCCCCGTTCTATAGAAGTAATACCAATGCCCCGTTCTATAGAAATAGTACACACTGCCCCGTTCTATAGAAGTAATACACACTGCCCCGTTCTATAGAAGTAATACACACTGCCCCGTTCTATAGAAATAGTACACACTGCCCCGTTCTATAGAATTAATACACACTGTCCCGTTCTATAGAAGTAATACACACTGCCCCGTTCTATAGAAGTAATACACACTACCCCGTTCTATAGAAATAGTACACACTGCCCCGTTCTATAGAAATACTACACACTGCCCCGTTCTATAGTAATAATATACACTGCCTTGTTCTATAGAAATAATACACACTGCCCCGTTACATAGAAATAATACAAACTGCCCCGTTACATAGAAATAATACACACTGCCCCTTTACATAGTTAAAATACATAGTGCCATGTAACATAGTTAAAATACATAGTGCCACATTACATAGTTAAAATACAGAATGTCCCATTACATAGTTAATATACATAGTGCCCTGTAACATAGTTACATCTAACGGGCACTATAGGATTTATAACAGATACGTGGTACATAATGTATGTGGCAGCCTGCCATTCACTCTTGACATGCTGCCATTTATGGTACTAAGAGGCACAGCATGCCCTGCAATATATGGGTATGATGTGCCTTCTAGTACTATATGCCACAGCATGCTAAGGGTTAATAGCATGCCACAGCAGGGATTTTAACATTTATACTGGTATAATGTAATAAAAAATTGTTAGCATAATTTAAAAGGGTTATAAACTACAGCGAGTTTAACAAACACTATGGTGAGTTTTACACAAACTCACTGCAGTTTAACATAAACTCGCCGTAGTTTAATCGACAGTCATCGCGGTAGTTCGTAAATCGCTGAGAAAATTCTCCCCATAATATACACGGCGATTTTGATTAAAAATTCGTTGCCAAACTACTGCGATGTCCATCGACTTTTACAGGCAAGATAACTCGCCCCTTTGTAAATCTGGCCCTATATCTTCTTGGCAAAGAGAATGCTTTCAGGTGAGTATTTTATTCACAAATGAGAACCTTTAAAACATGTAAGAAATGTAATCCTAATCATACATAATGTGTTACATTATTATTTATTGAACTGACCATTTTCATGATATAATAGTATTAAACAACATTTTGTTGAGATTAAGTTACCAGTCTCATTAAATGTTTTATTAGCTTAGAAACTAATGTGTTGGCTCTTATGCTCCTTTGTAAATAAAAAAGGTCCTTTTGTATACCATCATATGTAATGTACATTTTGCTGATGGTTTAGGTTATTTTTTTAAATAATGGGTTACAACTAATACAGTTAAAATAACAATTATAATATTCAAACATGTTTCAAATAAGACATTACTCTATTGTTTACAAAGGTGTAATAATGCTCAATCAAGGTTATGAACCTCTTAATACGTAAAGTATTAAATACACTGTATACATAATGTGTTATCTGATAGCAGGAAACATGCAAATCACTATCTCTTAACCATGCGTGGGGTAATAAAAAGGTACAACTTTTTATATAAATATACCTTGATTTCCTTATGTTACTTGAGGAAGAAATGTTTGTGTTTTCTTTTTCACTAAGTCTGTTTACTTTTTTTATTCCAGCACCCAAAAAAAAAAGAAAAACAGTAAGAAAGAGGCTACTATGGTCTAGTGACTTACTACACTGGAGCGTTCATTTTTGTCCCAATTTGCTGTATACATAAATATATATAAATGTTTGCCCTGGCAGTGCAACCACAGTGTACACAGTGAGACCCAATATCCAAGAAAACTAAGCTTTATACGATTTTGTACAGATGCCACCTCTAATACAAGTCTATAGAGGAAACTTAGTTTCTGAATGTTGTTTTTAAGGATGAGCAAGTTTAATTGGAGATTTGATGAACAATCAGATATTTTGTACACTAATTATTACTACCAAGTTACTATTCTTTGAATTTGTATTTGTTGATTAGGATTTTAGATAAATAAATCTGTAAAATAAGATATAAAATAAATACAGCCAGAATTACAAGATTCTGGATATGTGTTGCCTAAATATGACAGTATTTCAGTCTTATTAAAGATATATTGTTACAGGTAATTCCGTATTCATATAATTGCAAATATAGTATTTTCCAGTGTTTTTCAAATAGCTTTAAACTAACTTGTTCTAATATTCCAGTATGAATATATGAAATTCAGAAATTGTGGGGTCCAGTAAACCGACAAAACATGGTCATTCATTATCTAATCCCTACACAATATAAATTTTATTGAATGCTTTGGTAAAAAAGAAAATTGGTGATCTTCCCAGTGCATAGGTCATAGTTGTAGTACAGCCCTTCAGGAAGGTGACTGACAGGGGACTGGCCTGGGAATCAGTGGACCGGGGACACTGTTACTGCCCCCTGATAGCAGTCCTGTTCAATCCAATAACCATCTGCATAGGTTGAATAGTAAATTGGAGTCGATGGTGGCCATATAATCATAAATAAACTGTTATATGCCAGAGAAACATAGAAAGTGACAGTAAATAAGTGTCAAACGGCCCATCCAGTTTTTAAAAGATATTAAATAGCAGTGGTCCAAACACATCCCCTGGGGAACTCCACTAGGAACCTTACCATCCCCAGTATTAAGAAGGTGGATCACATGACACAGTAACTTTGGAACTGGAGAGGTTTATTTCAGCAAGACAGATGACACAGGATATGTAACACAGGACAATGCAGATAAGGCAGAAATAAGCAGAAAATACCAAGGTACCAGGAGTGCAGATAACCGGGGAAGCAGGTAAATGACAGAAGCACAGAGTGTCCAAAATGAGTCTGAAAAAGCCCACAGTAGAAATGTCAAAAGAGAAAGGAGCAGAGACAAAAGCAAGGAGTTTGGGTGCACACTTATTAAATTACCAGCGGTCTATGTAAATAGAAACAGCCCGATAGTGTACAAGAAATTCTAAATTTTATTAATTAGTAAGATTGTAAATTTAAAAACAGGCAAAAATATTTTTTATAAATATTATTAGAGTGAGACAAAATATATATAACAGTCACAATACAGCTCATAGATTGTAATGCGGGATTTATTAACAAATGATGCTAGTAATAAGACAATGACAGAAAATCGCATGTTAGACATAATAGAAGTCCAGAAACACCATCTACACTAATGAGGCAGGAGGCTTACCCTAGGGAACACACTAGCGACCTCACGGGCGCGCTTCATCCTTCCGGACCCGTATCTCTCCCTCCCTGCACTTGTAGAACGGGAAAGGCGTCTGGACTGGATCAAGAATAGAGCTGCTGAGAAGACATGCGGAGTCTTACGGTGCACTGAGGGCTCCACGTACACTGACGCGTGTTTCGCCCGAGGCTTTGTTGCCCGTCCCGGAAGGACGAAGCGCGCCCGTGAGGTCGCTAGTGTGTTCCCTAAGTGAGTACCCAAACTCTTTGCTTTTGTCTCTCCTCCTTTCTCTTTTGACTAGTTAATTAAGGCGTAGTGGTAGCACCTTGGGCTTTTTTCACTTTTAGGAGTTCTGTGCAGTCAAATCTTTTTTTCTGTTATACACAGTAGAAATGTACAAGAAGTCCAAACAAAATCCACATGGAATCAGCAAACAAATGTGCAGCACATGAAGCAGGTAACAGGTTATAGGAAATAATGACCCACACCTTGCTCTGGAATCATGGGATATTTATAGCCAGAGCTATATTCAAGTGCAGTCTTATGGGTACTATACACACTCGGGTGCAGAGTCAAACCGGGTTCTGGTGTTCACTGGAGCCCCTGGTGGTGGGGACAGTCTTGGCTGCTGAGCACCCGGCAGGTCGCGGTCCCGGTCCCAAACGGTATTTCCATGGATTGTAGGTATGCAGGAACCAGGAACAGGTAATAGGATAGCCACGGAGAGAAGGCACAGTACAAGAACTATCCCCAAACAGAGAGAGGATAAGGCCCAAGAAATACCGCAGCTGAGACTAGGGGTATATACTGCAGAACATAAGCTGAATGCTTTATTGGTGAAAGCGCAGCAGTACACAATGCTAATGCCTGGTGGTAACGAACACAGCAGGTACACAATACTAATGCTAGATGGTAGTAAGTACAGCAGATATACAATGCTAATGCCAGGTGGTAATAAGCACAGCAGATACACAATACTAATGCCAGGTGGTAGTGAGTACAGCAATTACACAATGCTAATGCCAGGTGGTGATAAGCACAGCAGATACACAATACTAATTCCAGGTGGCAATAAGCCCAGCAGAAACACACTACTAATGCCAGGTGGTAATAAGCACAGCAGATACCATGGTAACACTGGAACAGGAACCGGGAGGCAAGACAGAGACTGACACAAGAAGCAGGACAGGAGCAGGAGATACGCCACATTACCTGGACGATATAACCGGCACTGAAGCCAGCATGCTCGGAGAATATAAACAACGGATAGCCCATCACAGGCTATAACAGGCAATTATACAAATTAGTCCCAGAGAGTGTGTTCAACAGCAGTCTCTATGGGCAGCTAGAAGAAATGTCCACAACATGAATCATCAGTCCAGGACTTCCCCTAGATGCATAAACAGAAATGTCAGCCCAGGGTGTATCACCCAGAAGGGATTTCATTTACTACAACCCTTAGCTGCATACAGCGGCCCCTTGATCTACTAACTCAGTGGCTCAGACAAAAAAGTCAATAAGATTTGTTTGACATGATCTCCTTACATGTAAGTCCATGCTGTTTGGTAAGCTACTGGATTTAAGTAAAATTTGTTTATTTAAGGGGGTTTCCACTTTTATACAGAGGGACTACATTTTCTGTTTTCCAGTTATCTCGAATACTTATATAACTATTGACTGACTGGTTAAATAATTCAGTTAAGATTTTTAAAATCCCTTTAAGCTCTTTTAGTATCCTAGGGCCTAATCCAGAGATACACTGCGTCGCTGTCCGTAAGTACGGCCAGCGTAGCTCTGGAGCACTCCCCCTGTGGCCGGTGTAATTACACACTGTTATGCTGGCTGAAGACTACCTTAACTTCAACCGGCGTAACAGTGGGTAATTACGCCGGCCACATGCTCTTAAGTCCCTAACTCAGCCCTCCCTTCCTAATTTCCTTCCCTCCCCCCGCCTACCTTTCATAACCACAGCGTACTTACGGAGCTGCCCGTCCCTTCCTCCATAACTACGCTGTAGTTACGGACGCCTGATCCAGGGCACACAGATTCATGGATTACGCAGGGCAACATCTGCCCGGCGCATATGCAGATCGACAGAAATGACGAGCTTACGTATCCGCCCACCGTAACTACGGCAGGTGGCGTAGATTAGGATCAGGCCCCTAGTATGTGTCCCACCTGGTCCCAAGGATTTGTCCACTTTCAGCATTGAGAGGTCTTTTAAGATCTGCTCCTCAGTGAAAGGACTTGCAATTACTTCCTTTGTATCAATGTTCTTGCAATTCAAGTATCTTCTTTCTTTTGTGAATATTTAACAAAAAACTATTATTAATATGATCTGCCAAAGACCTGTCACCTTCAGCAAGATTCACATTCTCTGTTTTTGGTCTTACTAAACCTTATTAAATTTTTCCCTTTTATAAACTTAAAAATGTTTCATACTGAGTGTGTAATACCCCAAATATGGGAGCTGTTCAGGCTGGTGCAGCAGGTGCCAGGGAGACATGTGAGGACAGTGCGTGGGTGGTTACCTAGCAACCACGAACTGACAGGGTTGTGTTAGGTAGCGCAAGGCAGATCTAGAAAGTTTGGTTGTGAGGAAAAGTGACAGTTAGTTGTGAGGTGAAGTTGTGAGGTGAAGGGTGTGATCCGGTGAGCTGATGGAGAGCTGAGGTAACGGAGAAAGAGAGCGGGAAGAGGACGGATAGTGTTGTGTATGGGAGAAGACTGTGGAGAAAAAGGACTCAGTCAGCAGTGATCAAGAGATGGACGGGCAGTGATCGGCAGAGGACCGGAGAGAAAATCAGAAGGTGGCAGAGGGGAGAATCTGATAGGCGGGTGAGCTG
>WWET01000366.1:512789-542020 GCA_011038615.1 Limnodynastes dumerilii
CTGAAGGCTACCCTAGCTTTGCCCGGCGTAAGGAAGGGGCCATACGCCCGCACAGGGGGAGTGCCAGGGGGGAGTCAGCGATGTAACGCTGAGCGTTAGCACGCTCAGCGCTACATCGTTGATCTGGATCAGGCCCAAAGACACAAAATTGAAGCTGCCATATTTTGGTCTTTTTTTTAATTACTTCATTTGCCAGCAAGATAGTGGAGAAGCGACACTGTTGCTGAACAGAGAAGATTTTGTGCAGGTAAAGTGAATGGGGTGTGATTGAGGTATGAGTGAAGTATGAAAGAGATGTCAGAGAGGTGTGAGTGAGCTGTGAGTGAAATGTCAGAGGACTGAGGTGTGAAAGTGCGTAAGTATAGTCACATTCTAGGCACTCACCAACATGACTTCCCGGAGCCAGGTCCATATGCCAGGACAACGATCTTTTCTGTTTGGGGGAATGTCAGTGGAGCTGCCAGCCGTTTCCGCTAGCAGATGTTCGTCCAGGACCAGATCTAGGCAATCAGACTACATCCCGCCTTCCTGTGAGGCATCCACAAATCTGCAAGACAGGAAAAGGAACTATTAGAACACAGGGCCTCCAGTGAGAAGGCATTGTGTATATTCTGGCCTACCAAAGGGGCTGAGCTTACACCGACAGACCTTACTGAGTATGCCAGTGCACCTTACCCACTAACTCACCTGGGTTCTGAAGGTATCCTCCAAGATGCTGCAACAGACGGCCCGCCTGGAAATTAGCATACCATTTTCCTCGTACCACCTCGTCTACGCCACACTGTTACCACACCCGGGCAAGGTCTCCACCGCTACAACGATCTATTACAAAAGAACTGTTAGTCTGAACACCTAAATGTAGCACAAAATGAACCCGGGCTTATGGCCCAGAACTAACTATTTCAATTAAGAGCAGAACAAACTCTGCAATGACAGGCTACATATCACAACAATTTAACTCATAAGGAGGAAAATACAAGGAGGAAGGTGTAGCACGAATGACTGCCGGAGATATACAGTAATAATTCCCCAAGCGCTGCAAATTTCAGGGGCAGGTCTATTCCACTGGGTACTGCACTCTCACAGATACTGACCAGCTCTACAATTACACTGTTATTTAGACTTTGGATAGGAAACATCACCTCTCAACTCTAATACTGATTGCAACAGATGAAATATGACTCCCCTGCAATCAACATGGTTAAGCCCAGGAGTAACTTTCCTCTCTTAATTTCAAGCTCCTTCTTAATTCTGGATCCGGCCCGTGGAGGGCATTTTATAGCTTATGAACCTCATATGGTTCCCCCTATCATGGCATAGACATACATGCATTTATATTTCTGAGCAAGCATATTGTGACACTGTACAACCTCTCTAAAACTTAAGAGTTTGTGTCAGCAATAATAAGGGAACCATGAGCCAATCAAGGCTACAGCAGAGCAGTTTTATTTTATAAACAAGGGTCAGATCCTAATGTGGTGCCCCTGGGAGCTGAGAAAGCAGGGTGCACCTTCCTTTAATTGCTGTAATGAGGCTGCTCTAACGCCATCTAGATGTGTCTCAAGCTCATTTTAGGAGCACAGGCTAGCACGTGGGCCGTTGCTAGGCAACGATCAGCTGGTAAGCTGTCAGTTGAGGAGTGCATGGGAACCTCTCTAGAAGTTTCTGGAGGGCAAGTTTTGAGGTGAAATGGGAAAGTTGAAGCTCAGTGTGGTACGGGAGTTGAGGAAAGTAAGAATGTTCTTGGTGGAGATCTGAGGTGACTGAATTAAGGCGGAGAAGAAAGTTGAAAGTGGGGAAAAAGTATTGTCAGGGGTATCCAGAAAAGTTGAGAGAGAGGCAGAATAGAGAATCTGAGGTAGTGTGAAGTGTTTTGGGAGGTGATTGAAGGTGACGGGAGCGAGATGGAGCAGAAAGCCGGTGGCAGCAAGCGGAGATAACAGAGGTGACCAGATAGAGATACATTGGAGAGAGTCGGAGACGGAGAGGGGTGCTACTGGAGGTGATCAGAGGTGATGGGAGTGAGTCGGAGGAGAGAGTTAGCAGTGAGGGAAGTGTTAATGGAGGATATCGGTGGTGACAGGAGGAGTGAGTTGGAGGTGGAGAGGAGTATAACAGAGGTGATTGGAGGTGCCAGGAGTGAATTGGAGGAGAGAACTGGTGACAGTGGGGAGAGACATTGGTAGTGAGCTGAGGGGTACTATCAAGGTGGATCAGAGAAAGGAGTTGGCCGCAGAACGGAAAGTATAGTATTGAACATAGAGTTGCTACAGAAATCATAAATTCAGTCAGAAGAACACTGGAGGAGTTGGTGGATAGAAAAAGGAGTGAGAATGTGGTGGGAGAATTAAGATAACTCTCTAAGCATTATATATAAATTTTCATCCAACTTTATATTTTTATTTTTTAACTGTTAATTATAGGCTTAAATTAGAATTGTTAAAGTGTTACCATATACAAGAAACAAGTTGCTAACAAGATATTCTAAGTGTTGTGCAGGAGGGGTTAGAGCTGGTGTGGGCAAGTTCAGGGGGAAAGGAAATGGGTAAACTGTATAACTGTGAATTCTATGTAATAGTTAAACGTATTTTCATTGTCTGAATCTGTACAAACTGTACTGGATATCTGATTCAATTTTATTGTTAAAACCTAAATTTCCTGCAAAGAAATTGACCAAAACAAAAGTACTAAAAAATAAACAATATTTTGAAAGGCAAATTGTGTCTTTACTCTGAGTCATTCACTTGCTGTCACACCTCTACGCAATTCCTCACATTGGGCCCGACCCAGCCCTACGGCAGTGCGTTGTCCGTAACTACTAAGCACTCACCCGGGCAGCCTCCCCCTGGGCAGCCTTAATTACACTTGGTTACGGTGGCTGAAGTCTACCCTAACTACACTATCGGCAAAACTGCCGATCTAATGCTTTTGCCCGGCGTGTATACGATCCAGAGCATAGATTTGGATCAGGCCCATTGACCCTTAGCATGCGGTCACCACACTAAGACCTGAATAGTGTGTGCTGGGAAGACAAACAAAGAATGTATAGTAATTTATAAACAAAAATTAAATGAGGATCTAGCGCTATAAAAATAGCTGCTGAAATTAAAGGGAATTAGGGTCTACCACCCTATTTAGCAAACTCGGACAATATATAAAATCCCTCTAATAATTCTGCGCTAATAAATAAACTAAAAGAAGATACACTAACTGCGTTAAAAAAAAGACTTTCAAAATATCTATATAATGTATCAACAGCAATAACCATAAATAAATACAATATAGATACAGTGGCAGGCAGCATTAAAAACTTTTCAATGTTTTGGTGTTCTGTGTATTTCCAATGGCTCCAATCTTTTCCAGTTATACCCTGGAAAAAGGAGAAGAAAAAACAATCTAGTGACGTACGTTAAAATTAATTTATTGCTGCCACATAAAACTAACTAACATACATACACTAAACTGACAAGGAAAAAAACACTAAAAACACGCTTTCCCCTAAAATTCCCCTCTCCTCATTATTACAAAAATCGTATGCCAGACACGCCCCTTTGACCGTAGTTACGAAGGTGGTACGCTCAAGGCCCATACGCTCAGAATTTCTGAGCGTAAGATGAGCGTAACATCTGCCCTGCGCTTACGACCATCGTAAAAACTTTAAAAGGTCTGGATCAGGCCCAATAAGAGAGAGAAGAAGGAAGGTGAGAGAGAGAAGATATATTAAATATATTCTATTCTATATACTCAGCGTCCTAGATAGAGTCCCTTTTGCAGTCCGTGGCCCGGGTTTCCGAGGTCCTGCTGGGGAGATGAGGTGCCGATGGTTGTGCAGGTGCTGGCGGCGGTGAGAAGGCTTGCAGTGGGATACACGTTTACCCACTGACGCGTTTCAAGCCCTGTCGAGGCTTTTTTCAAAGTGGTAAACGAGATGACTATAGCGTCATCTTTATGCTGCCTGCACATCTGCCAGAGATAATCTTAACCATTCCCTCTACCTTTCTTATACTACTCTATACAGGTATCAGAGTATGACACTCCTAATACTATTTCATACAGGTATCGAAGAATAACATAACATTATTCATTGAATGGAGCAGAAACCAATAATATTGATATCATAGATCACTTCAAAATATGACTATTTTAAAAAACGTTACATCAGATATATCCACATATAAATAAATTGACAATAAGTAGTTAGATGATAATATATTTGTATACTACCAAAAATCTATTTGAAGTCAGCCCCAAATCATACATATTAATGCATATCTGTTTAATGTTCAAAATATCAATTAAATAAATTAATGCCATTACTAATTAAAATGATATAAACAACAGATCCCAAAAAAAACAGGATATCTAGATCATCTAAGATTATCATACATATTCATAAATATATGTCAAATATTTTAAATTAATCAAGTATTTATAAAATCAATTTAATAAATCTTAAAAAAATATATTTGACATAAATAATTTAAACGGTATAAATAGGAAATTTAAGATAATTAATCCCCTCATATAAATATCTAACATTAGAAATATTGTTAAAAAATTAGATATATATCTAACATCTAATTTAAAAGATCCACAACAAGAAATCTAGGATAATTTAATCACCTTATAAGGGTTAAACTTGTAAACAAAAATGTACATATATCTTAGTCCTTCTCTAGAGTCTATCCGTCAAGGACTAGTCCTCACATGGACTGGGACATAAATAATAAACTTCTACAGGAACAAAAGTGTCTAGCCACTCCTATTATGATATGAAGATATTTTCTTCTCATATGCCAACCAATCATAACTATGTAGAAACTAAACTATAATAAACGTGAGAAAATATGTAGAATGTGAGGAAAAAAAATATATATCTAAAAAATATATATATAAAATTATTTGAAAGGGCCTGTTTTTAGGAGGCCTAAGTGCATACTGAGAAGATTTCTTTCTCATACATCAACCAATCTACTTAAGAAACTAGAATAAAATGCATGAAATATATATGTGAGAAAACAAAATATATAGGTTATGTTGAAGGGCCTGTTTTTAAGAGGCCTAAGTGAATATAATAGTGTAAGAAAATATCTAAAGTGAGACCTATATTAATAGGCTAAGTAAAATACACAATATAAGTGAAAACATCTGTGGTAATTACATAATAAAATAAAACAATATTGCCAAATTTATTCAGTGAAACCTATCCATAAAAAGACGATATAAATACTCCTCAGACACATAAGATATAATAAGGCCTATATAAAGGCTAAAAGCTCTAACCTAAATGATATGATACAGTGGAACCTATTTCTCCTTAATAAATCCCCAAAAGGCTACTCTAAATAAACAACTACCTCTAAAAAATGATATCTCGCCCAACTTAAAAGTGGGATATCATACCCTAATAGGGCTAGAGTGGGACCAATGGAGGACAAAATAAAAAAATCTATCTCTAAAAATAAATAATAAATATGCTACTCTAAAGTGAAAAAATATCTATATATCTAACACCTATCAGTGAAAAAATAATTATTAAATATAAAAATACATAGTTAAGAAAAATTGGCTAAGAAAGACAGAGTGGTAATTTGAGGTCTACATACTCCATATGAAAAAATTTAAAATAAACAGGTCCATAGGTAAAATTCCATCAACTTATTGGTTCCAACCTCCTGTTTAACCTCTACAGTACCTGGTATTCCCAGGTGGTCCCCCCATCTGGTACTTACCAGGCCCACCCTGTTTCGCTTCCAAGATCGAACGAGATTGGTCCCATGCAGGGTGGTTAGACTTTAGAGAGAAAAAAACATAGAGTTACTAAGATGATATTAGACAGAAAAATACTACAAGAACCATTTCAGCTCAAAGTCGGAGTTGAGACCTTTAGGGATTAATGCCTCCATTTCATATACCAGCTTCATCTCCGACTTAGCCAATTGTGTAGCTGTGTCCTGATACTTTCTGGATGCCACAAAAACAGATTATGGAGGTCGGATCACAGCTATGTTGTTCTTTAAAATGATTGAACAATGCATGTGTGGTGAGGCCTTTTTTAACATTCCGAATGTGCTCTGTCCACCTAAATTTTAAGGTTCTTGAGGATCTACCTATATATTGTCAGTGGCACTTACACTCAAGTAGATAGACGCAACTTTTAGAGTTGCATGTAATAAAAGCTCTAATTTTATAGGTCCTACCTGTGCTAGTAGAGATGTAAGTATCTACATGTGATTTCTCTGATTTTACTAATCTACACATCCAACATGTGCCTCACATATGGTACTTTTTTTAGGTTGTGTGGTACTTTTAACTATTATATTCCTCCAACTGGCTTGTCTGTAGATAAAGTTAGGGAATTTACCGATAACATATTTTAATTCTGCATCTTTTTCTAACAGAGGCCAGTATTTCTTAATAATAGACTCTACACTTTTATATTGACTATTCAAGTTTGAAATAAACAGAATATCTTTGTTCTTATTTTTCTTAATTTTATTTCCAGGATTCAAAATAGTCATTTGGTCCATAGTGTCTACTTGTTCTTTAGCTTGTTGTAATAAGCCGTAAATTGTAACCTTTTTGTTTAAATTGGATTTCTAGTCTATGGATATGCAGATTTGCGGCTTCTGGCTTGGAGCAATTCCTTTTTATCCTTAAAAATTGACCTTTCAGTATATTTTTTAACCACACTAGGTGGTGATTGCTGGCAAACGGAATAAAAGAATTGGAGTCTGTACTTTTTGTATAACATGTAGTATCAATCTCTCCATTTTCTATATTAATCGTTAAGTCCAGGAAATTAACTGTTTGCTGACTACATGTATATGTTAATTTAATATTTAATTATTCTCATTTAGGGCCTCACAGAATTCATCTAGGGAGGTTTTATCCCCTTCCCAGATGAACTATATATCATTGATATATCTGAACCAGTTGACTAGGTTCGCCCTGGATTTGGCCACGTTCTTCTTCTTCCAAACAGCCAAAAAGATGTTAGCGTAGCTCGGGCCGAACCTCTAATTGATTATAAAACTCTCCATTAAATGAAAAATCATTATTTTGCAGAATAAAATTAATTCCCTCCATTATGAGTTCCTTTAAGTTTTCTCCATAATCTGATGTCGTAAGGAATTTTTTGACCGTTGCCATTCCTTCTACATGTTTGATCAGTGTGTACAATGAAGACACGTCTGCAGTTACTATCCAGTAACTGTTTTTCCATTCAATAGATTTTAGTCTGTTAAGGATGTCAGATGAATCTTTAATACAGGATTTTATTTTTTTCATAAAAGGTTGTAGGTACTTATCCAGGAAATGTGACAGATTGGCCATCACTGATTGAACTCCTGCAACAATAGGGTGGCCCGGGGGATTAGTAGGGTGTTTATGAACCTTAGGTAATATGTAGATGGCCGGGATAATTGGTTCACTTCCACACAAGTACTCAAATTCATTTTTAGATACTGTATTATTATTTACATATTTAGTTAGTAAGGTTTTTAATTGCAATTGTAGTTTAGTGGTTGGGTCCCCTCTTAATTTTGTATATATGTATATATGCTCCCATCCATCAGTTGTCTATTGATTTCTGCATCATATAAAACTTTATCTAAAACCACTATCCCCCCACCCTTATCTGCTGGTTTAATTACAATATTATTATTTGCTTTCAGTTTTTGAAGGGCCTCGTGTTTCTTTTTAGTTACCGTATATTATATTTAATTTTATGGTTCTTTAACTTGCCTATATCTTCTAATACTAACGTTTCAAAAGTTTCTATTAAATGTCCTTTCTTGTGTTTCGGAAAAAAGACAAACTTTGGTTTAAATATTTGGGGGTGGTCATCTACCTCTATTTGTTCCACATCCTTATCTTTTTCTTAAACAAAGAATTTCTTCAAAGACAATTTCCGAATAAACTTTTGTACATCCACAAATAAGTCAAAACTATTGCACTTATTGGAGGGGGCAAATTTAAGACCTTTTTCAAAATGTTCTCTTCTTAAGCATCTAGTATATAACTACTTGCTAACTAACTAACTAACTAACTAACTAACAGACTAACCCTGGAAAAAGGAGGAAAAAAAACAATCTAGTAAAAGCGTGTTTTCAGTGTTTTTTTCCTTGTCAGTTTAGTGTATGTATGTTAGTTAATTTTATGTGAAGGCAATAAATTAATTTTAATGTACTTCACTAGATTGTTTTTTTCCTCCTTTTTCCTGGGTATAACGTGAAAAGATTGAAGCCATTGGAAATACACAGAACACCAGAACATTGAAAGTTTTTAATGCTGCCTGCCACTTTTTAGATCTGCCTGAAACTGTATCTATATTGTATTTATTTATGGTTATTTCTGTTGATACATTATATAGATATTTTGAAAGTATTTTTCTTAACGTAGTTAGTGTATCTTCTTTTAGTTTATTTATTAGCGCAGAATTATTAGAGGGATTTTATATATTGTCCAAAGAATGTATAGTGACTGACAATATTCATTGTGAAGAGCGCACCGCTAACAAAAAATGGTAAATTTTGGTATTTTTCTCTTAGAGATGAAGTAGGGTATATCATATTCCTTTGTTTGTCTGTTCAATTAAATTGTGATACCCACTATTATAGCCCATTAATTAAGATGCAAATCTAAAGAGCCAGTGCAAGCTGATCCTGTACCCAGAAGAATGGGCCAACAATTAGGGTCATATTAGAGATGTATGAAGAAGAGACAAGAAAAATGTATTGTGGATTCAAGTTTGTTGAGGGAAAGTCACTCATGAGGAGATTACAATAATGCAGATGAGAGATGAGATGAGAGGAAGGTGAAATTAGAATGAGTTTGAACTTAAACAAAAAGAGAAATGCTAGAGGACAGCGCTGACCTATTGGTTATATATTAATATAAATCTATGTGTATTCTCTACACATGGGGTAAAATAGTGTACTTAAAAATATATTGAGGGATACAATGAAAAAAACATATGCAATCAAAGATAAATAAATAAATAGATGAATAGATACTGTGGATAAATAGTCCCAGAAGATGACCCACAGTCCGTGTGCCCTACAACAGCGGCATACAGCAAGGTATGTGGATGGAATGGTATTGGTGGTTCTTAGGTTATTAGGAACTCCGGGGCATCATGACAATCATGCAAATAAATAAAGAGATACCCGTTAAATCACAAGTTAAAAGACACACACGTAAATGATGGTAAAGTGCTATAAATAGTATCTTCAGCTGATCATATATCTGTAAAAACAACCCTCTTTGCATAGGATATATAAAATCCGATGTGTATAAAGAGGTAAATAATAAGATAGAAAAGGTGTATATTTAAAACATCCAATTTTACTAAACTTATTAAAAATTCAAATGAAATAAAACTTAAATATAGTGGAGGTGGACATATTGGCTAATGCCAATGGCGTGGGAAGCAGCAGAGATAGTAACCGACCTGCCAGGACCTCGTGGAGACGTCTCTACCACGGGTAGCGGGGACACTGAGCCGGTATGATAAAAAAGTGATGGTCCTTCAAAGATGAAAGTCTTCTGCACCGATCCACTGGATTGTTAAAAAGTCCTGCCGTCCATTTAACGCTGTCACCACTTAACGCGTTTCGGAGATGCTCCTTTTTCAAAAGTGGTGAGTGGTAAGGTTCAGTCCGTTTATAAAGAGAAAACGATGATCAGCTGTGTAGTGATTATCCAATCCCAATTGTTTCCTGTTGTCAGCCTTCGCCTTCCGTATGCCGCTATTGTTGTAATGAACTAAATTCACACTTCATATGTTACATGAATTTCATATATTATAAAACCAATAATGGGAGACTGCATCATTCTAATATTAAGTGCATATATTTAAAAAGAAGAAGAAGAAACAACCGCTATATTAGCATTTGAAATAGTGTGTGAAAAGGGGGAAAAAATACATAAATAGTGAACGGAAATCAATGGTGAATAAAACCAAGTCACATCCTGATGGATAGTATCTATTACCATTTGGTATTAAATGTGATAAATAAATAAATAAATATATAGAATTTTCGTTTTCTCTTTATAAACGGACTGAACCTTACCACTCACTACTTTTGAAAAAGGAGCATCTCCGAAACGCGTTAAGTGGTGGCAGCGTTAAATGGACGGCAGGACTTTTTAACAATCCAGTGGATCGGTGCAGCAGACTTTCATCTTTGAAGGACCATCACTTTTTTTATCATCCTGGCTCAGTGTCCCCGCTACCCGTGGTAGAGACGCCTCCACGAGGTCCCGGCAGGTCGGTTACTATCTCTGCTGCTTCCCACGCCATTGGCATTAGCCAATATGTCCACCTCCACTATATTTAAGTTTTATTTCATTTGAATTTTTAATAAGTTTAGTAAAATTGGATGTTTTAAATATACACCTTTTCTATCTTATTATTTACCTCTTTATACACATCAGATTTTATATATCCTATGCAAAGAGGGTTGTTTTTACAGATATATGATCAGCTGAAGATACTATTTATAGCACTTTACCATCATTTACGTGTGTGTCTTTTAACTTGTGATTTAACGGGTATCTCTTTATTTATTTGCATGATTGTCATGATGCCCCGGAGTTCCTAATAACCTAAGAACCACCAATACCATTCCATCCACATACCTTGCTGTATGCCGCTGTTGTAGGGCACACGGACTGTGGGTCATCTTCTGGGACTATTTATCCACAGTATCTATTCATCTATTTATTTATTTATCTTTGATTGCATATGTTTTTTTCATTGTATCCCTCAATATATTTTTAAGTACACTATTTTACCCCATGTGTAGAGAATACACATAGATTTATATTAATATATAACCAATAGGTCAGCGCTGTCCTCTAGCATTTCTCTTTTTGTTTAAGTTTTATCTTGCAAGGGTGGGGACCCTTTAATGTTTTAAGGCTGCTGCAGATCTTGAGCGCTTTTTTTGGTGGTACCACATATTTTTACATAGAATGAGTTTGAGACAGCTTTGACATTGGGTTTAAAAGAATAGGAGAAGTCGAGAATTACTTCTAGGTCAGGAGTTGCCAGTTTTGGGGGCATGGGAGAAAGGAAGAGAGGAGGGGGAGAATTTGCTTGATCCAGACCTACTCTCATGAAACGCTTATGTGCGTAGCGTATTTACGCCAGCGTACCTACGATGCACTCCCCCGGCACTCCCCTTGGTCGTACTTACTCTTGCCGTCATACGCCCAGCAAACCCTACCCTAACTTTTCTGATTGTAACTGCAGGCGGCCGTAAGCTCCTTGCATAGTTACGACACTTAGCACGCCCATAATGTACAATTTAAATCCATCACCCCGCCCTCGGTGCGTATTCCGAAAATCGTATGCCAGGCACGCCCCCTCGACCGTAGTTACGAAGGTGGTACGCTCAAGGCCCATACGCTCAGAATTTCTGAGCATAAGATGAGTGTAACATCTGCCCCACGCATGTGCAGTAAGTACAAATGGACGTTTTTGCGCTTATGACCATCGTAAAAACGCACACAAGCGTAGGTCTGGATCAGGCCCAATGAAAGAGAGAAGAAGGAAGGTGAGAGAGAGAAGATATATTTAATATATTCTATTATATTCTATTCTATTATAATAAATTAGAATATGATGTTCAAAGGTTCACCATTTAAATAGAGAAATATTATTAGATGTGCTCCCCTGTTTAAATAGTAAGGATTTACCTCAGTACTCTAGTACTTAATGAAGATTTGTATTTACAGTATAACCTAATGGCTTTTAGAACTATTTTTACCCATAACACAATGTGTACAATGATGAGTTCAATGCAATCTAGACATGCAGCACCTTACATTCAAAGGGCAGTATGGGGTATACCTACATTGAATAAAAGCGTGTGTATGTAATTTTCAGCTGAAAAAAAAGGTGGCAGTTTTAATCATATCACCCTCCTGTTCCTGGTGCAAACATGTTGCATTTTGTGCTGTATAAGGACAATACTGAATTCTAATATGTATATGGGTATCTTACCCTGCACTGATGACCATAGTTCACCTGAGCCTGTTATAAGTGTCATTGACATCTATGTGGATATATGGTAAATGTGAGCTAATAATCAGCACACACTGATATGGAGCAGGACATAATTTCATCTGACAGAAAGCTGACAAGTGTCATCTCCAGATCCCTAATATACTAGTATTACATGTGGGTAATATTAGTGGTCTAGAATGGCACACTGTATAATATACAAGTAGGGAATATGATGGGTCTGGGAATAACTATACTATATATATTGTGTGCCATTCCCAAAACCCCAATATATAACACTTCTTATAGTATATGTCATTCCCACACCCATAATATACCCCACATGTGCTTTATATTGTGTGCTATGTCCATAGATGGGTAATGTAAGGGAGACAGGAAGGGGGATGTGTATGGAGGAAGTGCAGGGAGGGGGAAGTGTATTGGAGAGGGGGCACAATAAAGCAGATGTGTAATAGATAAAGGGAAATATGTAATGGGGGGATGGGATGTGTAATGGTGGCTATCTTCTAACATCATTTTTTCCACAGACTTTCAGGGCAGTAAGAATCAACGTGAGGCACAAAGAGAAGAACCCAACAATCAATATTAATTTAAGTAAAAACAACACTTTCTTTTAGCCAGCACATGTCAGGGTACATGCTCACTCCACTTCCTGGATCACTACACTACGGGAGGACAGGGGGGCACTATAGTATTCACTTGCTCCGCGTACCATTAATCCTAGCTACACCTGTCACTGTCCTGTGCTGAGTTTAAAAGTGGGATCAAGGAAAAAGGAGGACTGTTGAAAGCTAGCAGACTGGGGAGCAAGCACTTGGAAACAAACCCCCACTAAGCGATTCCCTTGATTTTCTAGAATGATAAAATTAAATGATAATATATTTAAAAAATAAAAAAAAAACATAAGAATGAAGTAAACACAACTGTCCAGTAGTAGGCAGACTTCAGGAAGGGAAGCAACTAAATAGAGAATAGATAAGTGTTTGGAAATCTAATGTCGGCTTATGAATATGTAAGCAGAGATATAGCTAAGCTCACCAAGCACATGACAAATTTTAGACAAAGTTGCTAACTGAGAGGCATATGTTACATACTAGATAATATATGATGTGGAAGCAGATTTCTAAGAATCTGAACTTCCTATAGTAAAAGGTCAGGTTGCCAAAGGCACATTACATTTAATCAGATTTTGTGTGACAGTAAAGTAAATATCCTGTCTTTATCTTTTTTACAAAAAAATATGACACTCATTTGCAATAAAATTTTAGGTGTGCGAATATTTTACATAATGCTGCTCAAAATAAATATATGAAGGACCGGGGCCGGAGCCAGAGACAGAGGGTATAAGTAGACAATAGAGAATGGCATTAAGTGTCAATTTATAAACGGTTCAGGACATAACATGAAGACTCTATATGCTATACTGTGACATGTCCTATTAACTTATCTGTTGAGAGTTTTATGTTAACAAATGTTTTCCATCTAACCTTCTGCGTGAGGGTAGAGTGTATTCCTGCCTATTAACGTATGGATGGACTGTAACCAGACTAACAATGTTATATGATGTATCTTTGCTCCAATGGTGAAAATAAAAAGATGTTTAAAAAAAAAAAAAAAAAAAAAATAATATTAAACGTATGTGCTTTTTTAAGTAGCTTCTGCATGTATTATGGATTGTAGCGGGGTAGTTTTATAAAGTGGGAGTCCAATAACAAGAGCATTGCAATAATCAATGCGAGAGATGATTAGTGCATGAATGAGAGTTTTAGCAGTGTCTTGTGTGAGATATTTGCTGTTCTGTAAATGTTTTTTAGATGTAAGTAACAGGATTTAGAGACAGATTGCATATGGGGAACAAAGGACAGTTCAGAGTCAAGGGTAACATCTAAGCATCGAGCTTTATGAGTAGGGATTATATCATAGTTGTCGACAGAGATGGAGAGACCAGATGGGTGACTCTTACTGGCAGGTGGAAACATTATTAGCTCTGTTTCTGAGAGATTGAGTTTGAGATGACGGGAGGACATCCAGTAAATGAAAATGTATAGTAGAGAGTAGAGAGACATTCAGTTACATGGGCCGACACAGTTGTTGAAAGATCAGGAGTATATAGATAGATTTGTGTATCATCTGCACCGGTTGCAATCTCCAGCAAGAAGCTGTGGCTTACGAAAAAGGGACATCCGAAAGTTCCTTTTCGAATGTTCCTTTTTCGAATACTTATGGTTTTAAAAAAATTTTCTTCCATTCGGCATACTTCACCCATTCACTTTTGCAAAGAATCAAGGGACAGGGGAGTAACCTCTCTGTGCGGGGTAGGGAGGGTTAGGGTCAGGCTGTAGGAGAGGGAGGGTTAGGTTCAGGCTGTGGCAGATGGTGGGTTAGGGTTAGGCTGCAAGTAAGGGAGAGTTAGGGACAGGCTGCCAGGAAGGGAGGGTTAGGGTTATGGTAGTGAGAGGGGAGGGTTAGGGTTAGACTTTCGGTGCTCCGTGGATCGATTGCAATGCCTCTTCGAGGCATATGCAATCGAAATCCAAGACAGTTCACAACTGGCTGGGAGGAATCGGTATTTTCGACAATGGGACTTTCAATGCGGGGGCCCACACCCGTGTATATATATATATATATATATCACACACACACACACACACACACACACACACACACATATATGTGCTTATAGGTGTAGATAATGGCACACATATAAATATAATTATGATTAACTTATTAAGAAATACTATTAGAAGTATATCAAGTATATCAACAAGTGATATTGGACGTTTATTTCTTCCGATTTTCAGAGCTCATGTAGCCTATTCCAAGTTAATATTGTGCAACATAGTTATATTATATTGCTTTTAGTATAGCATTAAAAAATGTATTTTAAAACCCATCGTTTCTATTGTTCATTCAGTTCATCCTGTTTGATTTTAATGCAATTCAATTATACTGATATACCATATATTTAGCGCTGTATATTGTTAAGTTTATATTTTACAATAATATCCTTTTGTTTGATTTTTGCACAGTAAGAGCTTGGCTAAGTCCTTATGTACAATTCAGTATTCTGCACAGAAGTTTCCATGAAAATACTTAAGATAGGGTCTGAGGCAGGAATCCACAATTTGATCATAGAAAAGCCAGGGAAGTGTCCTGTACTCCTGCGTGTGGAATATTAGATACCAAAATCCACAGTGGAGGCTTACGTACAGATTTAACCCTGAACTCTGGATCAGGTCCAATAAACTTTGTCTCCTGCAAATGGAATCAGGCCAGTCACTATAGAACTAGAAGTAGAGAACAAATACTACAACTGTCTGCAAAGCAGTTAAAGACTCAATGTATTTACTGGTGCTTTAAAATAGTGTCCCTAATTTTGTTTGTTTTACATAATCTCATTATGGAGCATAAAGCACATGCATTTAATGCTTCATGAACTGTAGGATTAGAAGTGTCTTGAAAATGTATTGTGTTCCTGTTATTTGGAAAGTTAACTGTAATAAAGATATAATACTAATTTCTATGTTAAATAATATTAGTATACTACAGTATTACAGGACTGCCGACTTTTTATTTCTTTCCTCTGGGAGATCTCAGAGGGGAAAAAAGAGATGCCGGTATGGGGGGAGGGGCTTGATGATACAAATTCTGCAAATCACATCCTGAAGCCCCCTGTCTATCAATATTACTATTCATAGTGTTACTGGAGGATGAGGCGGGGTTTCATAATGCAACTTACATCATCAAGTCCCGCCCTAGTAACGGTAGCAATCACTGTATTGAGGGGGGACGTGAGACCATGATTTGCATAAACTCAAGCTCATTGAGTGAGATTTGCCTTCTCTCCCGGAATATTGGGACAAATGCCCAAATTCTTCTAAAAATTCCGGGGGTGGAGGCAACCCTGGTATACTATATAACATTGTGGAAGATTTCTAAAAATTATGTAATACAAAAATATCATACAACCTAACACAAATGAACGCTAATGAAAAAAAATATTACAAAGAAACATAAAATGTGACAGGAGATAACAGCCATTTGGTCCATCCAGTTTGCCCAATTTTTTGTTTGTTTTAAACCATATTGGCCCTAGACAAATGTGACCCTCGGTTTAGTCTTTTATACTGTAGTACTGTCTATCCTTATATTTTTCCCAAGCATGTTTAAATGTTCTATTGTCTTAGCCTCTACCACCTCATATGAGATGCTATTATACTTATCAACTACCATTTTAAGAAAATACATTTGTCAACACATTTCCTATGTTATGCTTTGGACATTTTCCTGACCTGCCCCTAGAGGCTTCTAGAGGATACGGTGGGACTTACCTTCTTCATTAATCACAAGAACCTGATCAACTTGGTTAAAAAGGGCTGCACTGGCTGATTAAGATTGCTGGTCATTGTCTCCTTTTCCAAGATCTTGGTAGCCTTCTGTCTGCTTGTAATTTCCTGTATTCCATGTATTCAGTTTCCTTTATGTTTTGATAAGCACCATTATTATTCTTGTTTTGTTTTCCAGTATTTTTATTAGCCTTGCCTTGTGTATTTGTATTGTTCTTATTCTGTTGGTATCTGGATACTTAGGGCCCGATTCAATTAGGTGCGATGATGGGAAAAAGCTTGCGGTGCACTTTTTCCCGTCATTTATGGTACCTAAAATTCTGCAATTTTTATGCGCACCTCTCCCCCCAAAAATTAGCAGCCTTATCTTCACACCGCAAATAATACCAGAGCTAATCTAATTGAATCAGGCCCTCACTGTTTATAGCCTTTTGTGTATCTTGTTTAGTTTGGTATTTATGTTTGCGTTTCTCTGTTGCACCCAGCTCACTAGTCTCCATTACCTGTGCTTTATTTGTAAACTAATAAACAATCCCTGGGCCCCATTTATTTGTCCGCGGAGATGGCAAAAAGCATGAACTGCGCCTATTCCGTCTATTACAGTAAAAAATTGTATATGCATACTCCGTGCAGAGTTATTTGTTACATTAGCTCAGTTTCATTGCTAATCCGGAAGTCGCCTCCAGGGGTTGTGATCTGCTGGGTGCCTGCTGCATGAACCTATCCCCACCATCAGGGGTACTAGTGAAGACCAGGCCCCAGTTAGCTTTGTGCCCTGTTATGGTGTCAATGCATGAGTATGTAACATCCTCTAAACTGTTTAGCCTACAGTTCACATGTAAGTCCCTGTGTTCTAATACATCCTTTCCTTTGAAAACCGCCACCCTCCTGTACCTTGGTATATTCGAAAGCTTCTTTCTTTCTAGGCTTATTTTGTATGTATTGTGGCATATACCATGCACCATATTAGTTGCCATTTTGGCATAGTTTCTAAAGTAGTTATGTACTTCTGGAAATATGATACCCTCAAAACTGAACACAGTATTCAGATGAGACCATTCCAATGACCTATAAAGTGGCATTACAGCTTTTCTTTATCTGCTACCAAAGTTTCTGACTTGCCATTCTAATTGCTTTGCTACACTGATTGCCTAACTTTAAGTCCCGTGAAATAGCAGCTCCTAGATATCTTTCTTCCTCAGTAGTTTCTAATGTAGTGTTATTAATGCTATATTTCTATGTTAAGACCCTACCGCCCTTAAGGAATGATGCTAAGGGAGGTTACTGCCGAAAATGTGTACGTAGAAGCTACACTGTGTTCTGACTTTCTCCCATGTGAACCCAGTTGTAGACCAAACACACAATACCAGGAATAAGATACAGGATGCTGGACCTTGCACCAAGTGGTGACATATCACAGGTTTTTATTTGAATGCTGTACTTACATGTTAACCAGATACACTTACATTTATTTTTTACTGAAATCATATTAGTTTGTTACTCCACAATTATCCTTATGATACCAGTTTCTACATTTTATCAATCCATTTTGGTTATTGTTTAACAGAGTGTTTTTTTTAATAAAATTCCTTTCCAGTAGCTGACAGTCTAGTGTTGTCCTCTGCTGGCAGGGGTGTAAGGGGCACAGCTGGCAGAGAACAGACACAGTGGTCAGGGTTTAAATATTGCCCTGACTACTTCAGGAACAAAACTGCCATTTGACTTTGGCAGCATGGAAATATGACCTTAATAGCCAGACCTTCACAAATACAGTTGTGTTGTACGTGGCTTGCAATGTATCTTGGACGTAATAGGATCTGTAAGCATGATAACAATGGTATTCGTTTTTGTATGGAATTGTGACATTGGCTAAGGAACTGTACTTAATTATGTGTCATGTTATGTGTAGTAAAAAAAAGAATAGGCCTCAATGTTCCAGGTGGTTGCTAACTTAAGCTTTGGCTCCTGAGATAAGACCTGTATAACTACCAATAAGAAAGGAATGTGTGCTAATAAGAGACCTGTTTTGCAGGGGAAATGTATTATGTATCATTCATGAACAATATGCTAAAGTCTTTCTACATTTTCATTGTTACAGCCATAAATAGAAATCTAGTTACCTATTTGAATAAGTGAGTTCAGATATTTCAATGGTGTTTGTATCCTTTCCAGGTGCATAACTTATTTCTAAAGCACAGTTTATTCTGGTCAGTTGCACCTTATAAAAGCCACATAAACTGTGTGACCTTTTGGAATTAATTTTTCTACCTTACTTGAGGTTTTAGAATTACTGCCAATGTGCATCTGAACTAGCATCTGACACTCAAATGCAGACACCAGTCTATAAATGTCAATTTTCATTAATTAATTGTTTTAAAAAATCTGGCAATTGTCACATTCATTATCTAACTAATTAATCTTCTGTCCATAAGAGTAGCAGATTATTTCCCAGATTCACAAAAAACCTTGAAAATGAGATATTTCTCCCGAATCACCACAAATGCAGCACACATTCGTAACACCCATTGAATTCATTATATATCTACAAATGAGCTCTAAGCTATCTAGGTCACATAAAGCATTCATGACATTCTATTTTTCCTTTTAAAGTTCTTTTCACATTAATGATATTTTAAGAATAGGCAGCATTTTTATAATATTTATAGCATTTATAATTTTATTAAATATACAATGAAATATCCAGGTTGAAATAATCTTCCTGGTCAGCATCTGTGCACCGTATGTAAGGTGTTATTATACAGATTAGTATGAAATGTTCTGTAAAAGATTAACCCTTAAATGTGGCGTTTCTACTGCATCATATAGCAGAACACATTAAGAAAACTTAGAAATAGCCAGCAAATAAATAATTTTATAATTCTTTTCAGACTATGAAATCTAGAAAATGCAGTTCTTAAACACTTCTTTGACAGAACAAACAGCTGTCAAAAATTCATTAACTATCTCTAGTCTATCAGTGTGACTCATGTTCCAAACCATGCAGAGAATAAATGTGTAATATAAATTCTGCTGGAAATGAAACTGCACAAATTGCTCCCCCTGCTGTTATATCCTTTTGATCACATGCATTTATCAGATGTGGAAGTACACAAATTGTTTCATTTTCCATAAATGTTTTAATAATTGAGCTCCTCAGGAAAGTATAGTGCCAGGGGCAGAATGGATAACTGGTGCCTTCTAGCCTTGAACTAGTGACCATCTGTAATGACAACCCTTTTCACCATCCACAGTATACCCAGAATTTTGCCTTTAGAGTCAACAATTTTCTTTGGCTATAAAGTTTTCACTCTGTCACAAGTCTCATAAAAAGGAGCTCTGCAATGTTCAATTTTGTTTACTATCTAATTAAATTATAGTTGCCGACTCTCCCAAAATGTCCGGGAGACTCCCAAAATTCGGGCAGTTCTCCCGGTATCCCGGGAGACCTGGCCAATCTCCCGCAAGGGACTTGAGGCTCGTGGTTTTCATAAAACCATGGCCTCAAGTCCTGCCACCCTGCGTGGCAACACTAGTTTACTACTGTTGCTAGGGACAGGGAGGGACTTGATGCCGCAAATTGCATCATCTAGCCCCTCTCCCATCCCTATGAAACTCTGAAAGTGGTAATTGATAGTCGACTTAATGACGCAATTTTCATAAATTTAGCCTTTAAGCACCACCCCTGCATGCATCTATGGCTTCCTTCTGGAATCTCCCGGAGGGAAGCTTTTAAAAGTCGCAACCCTGAATGAAACTAATCATGTGGATCCTGATTTATTAATCCCTGAATTTTAAATAAATCTTGCAATTGCCCCAGAAAAACACTGTTGCACCAATTTGGTGATGTATTACAAAGTTGGATACACACTACAGGGCTGATCCAGTTTTTGGAAGTAAGGCCAACACAGGTGCAAATGTAGAACTGTAAACTGTAAGGGGAGGCCAATATAAGCTGTAAAAACAGAATTGACGTTCAGAGGTGAAGTTTCCTAGGTCAAATCTGATTTATACATAACTCATAGCTTACAGACTATGTGAGTTCTATGTGTAAAGCAAATCATTTTCTCTGTATTCTAAATAAATAAAGTTTACTTACACCTCTCCCATTATAACTTGAATTTGCGCAAGTGTACACATGCACCTGTTTAGCCCTTTAAAAAAAAAAAAAAGGTGAAAGTACAGCTCTGGATTAGCCCCCACATGTTTTTCATTTGATTATTGTGCAGATCACATGACACTCAGGTGTTTCAAACATTGTCATGTAAGTGTATGCTGCAACGATAATGACTGATCACTGCAAAGTACAAAGCATTGTTTGGCAGCATCTGTTTAATTTTACAGCTCAAATGTGGTCCCGCTGTTGTTTCATGTTCAGCGTGTGTGAGGAATTCACCTTCTTCCACATGTTTTTTCTGCTACTTCATGTACTGGGGCTTTCACTGTGGGCGTGCATGTTCACATTTCTGTTGGAGCAGTGTGTTACAGTAAAAAAAACATCACTGAAACATCACTTTAAAATATCAAATCAGTGTGTACTCAGCTTGACTCAAGCACACAAAAATTGGGTGCCACGGATTGCTTCCATGGTTGCATAAATCATTAATGATGGTCTTTTGCTAAAAGGTGTCTGTAAAAACTAGAGATGAGCGGTTCGGATTCTGTGAAATCCGACAGTTTCAAATTTCGGGGTTCCGAGTCGAACCGAGCCATCGCTCGGATCTTCCCGCCAAACTCGGATTCAAAATCGAGGCAAAACGTCGGATCTCGCAGTTTTTTTTCAGCTTGAAATCTCACATTATTTTTCCGCTGCTTTGTGGGTGCGCTGATCAGGAACACAGTTGTCGTGTGTTTTTGAGGGTTTATAAGGCACTCCCACGTCACCTCGGAGCCATTTTAGATAGGACATTGGTGGTGATAGTGTCGTTCTGTTGTAGCTCTACTAGCGTCACATTATATACCTAGCATCCTAGTGTTTATTTGTGCTGTCTTAAAGAAACCAGAAGCCCTTATTAGGGCTATTTTTTGTACATTTTTTTTTCATAAAAAAGGTGTCTTGATCTGGAGACACTTGGTGCTGTGTACGCACACACAGTGGGCCTGATCCAGAGCTACGCTGGCCCGCTGGCCATAAGTATGGCCAGCTTAGCTCTGTAGCACATTCCCGACACTCCCCCTGTGGCCGGTGTAATTACCCACTGTTACGCCAGCTGAAGGCTACCTTAACTTCAGCCGGCGTAACAGTAATTACGCCGGCCACAGGGTCATAACTGCCCTAACCCGCCCTCCCTCATTTACTTACCTTCCCCCACCTTCCTTCTGTAACGGTTGCGTAGAACGCCCCTCCCTTGCCGTAAATACGCAACAGTTAGGGAACATCTGCCCGGCACATGCGCAGAACGGCAGAAATGGGGGTCTGGATTAGCTCCAGTGAGTGTAGTACAGGACACGCAGTGACTCATTTTTCAGAAGCCATTACACATATAATCTGTGTATTAGGCTATCAAGACAAGATTGACTAATTTTTCAAAAGCCATTACACATAAAATATGTGTGGTAAGCTATCAAGAGTGACTCATTTTTCAAAAGCCATTACACATATATAGTGTAGTAGGCTATCAAGCATAACAATTGCACAGTGGTCAGTCACATATTAAAGCCAAAAAATGTTTGTCTGCTCTGGGTTTTTTTTGTAAGCTGCAGAAATTTAACTTGTACTTAAACGATTTGCAATTCTGTAGTGTACAGTTTTGCTGGCAGTGGCTGGCAAAGCAATAGAATCAAATATAGATTTTCCAACCTAGTTTATAGACTAGTACCTTGCATCTTATAAAACATGTTTCTATTGATTCAAATCAGTGATTGTGCTCCTTAAATCCCTCTATTAGGCACTCTATAAGCTGCTCTTTGTAACGCATACCTTTCGTGGTGTGATTGTGCACCTTGCATCTTGTAAAAAATTGTTCTATTCAAATCTGTGATTGTGGTCCTTTAATAAGTCTCTATTAGGCACTCTAGAAGCTGCTCTTTGTAACATATACATTTCGTGGTGTGATTGGGTACCTTGCATCTTGTAATAAATTGTTCTATTCAAATCTGTAATCGCAGTCCTTTAATAAGCCTCTATTAGGCACTCTAGAAGCTGCTCTTTGTAACGTATATCTTTCGTGGTATGATTGTGCACCTTGCATCTTGTAAAACATTTTTATATTCAAATCTGTGAGTGTGGTCCTTAAAGAAGTCGCTATTAGGCACATTCTAAATTGTGGACATTTGCAAAATCATACGTTAACTGCAACATCTTTTATCTGCAGTTCAAACAAAATAAAATTAGCAAGTTTCCGATTATTTTATTATTCTATTTAAAAGAATTCCATCATGCACCAACAGTCTATAGAGTCAGTACTCCTAGTACTTCAGCAACTAATTTGACCATGAAAAATTTGTTATTCCAGGTGTGTTAAACTTCACCAGAAAGTCATTGCCAAATATGCTGCCTTTTCTCTCTCTACTTTCTTTAGCACCCTAATTTGTCTTCTACAAATAAAAAATTGTAAACTTTTGTGGGAGCCTGAACGAGCCAAGCACCACGGCCACATCAGTCTACCTGTCTGGCGCCGAGGTGCTTGCTTTGTGAAACAGTACATGTCTGACATACGGGTGGTGGGAGGGCTCGAGGACATGAAATTGCACAGAGTGCAATACTGAGTTTGCATTGTGCTGGTGGAACTACTCTTCAAAAATTAGCGCAATGCTGTGTTAAGACTACTAGAATAGGACAGAGTGTGTTAACGTGATTTCACAGAGAGTGTTCCTGTACAACATGTAGCAATTACTTTTCCTGATTAACACAACAATCTGACATAATAATAATAAAAAAAATACAACCCACAAAAGACTATTGACATCTTGTTATTTGTCGATGGGTTTGGAACCAAACAAATGACAACTCTTGCAGGGCTATTATTTCTAAAACAAGTGTCTCAGGGTATAGGGTACTAAACACATCTAAACCTTATGTAGAAAGGGGCTATATCTCAAGTATATCCTCACCTCATTTCTCTGAACAGGTATCAGTAGAGCAATAATAAGCACATAATTTCACATCGCATAACCCACTGTGGAAAGTGGCATAGCACAAGTTGGGCTCTAAATACTTCTAAATCTTTTACTTACTAGAAAATTCAAACTAAAACTATTGTCCTCTCCAAGTATAATTTTTTGGCATGTGAAACAAAGACAAATGGAAGCATGAGGAGGTTTTTTTCAGTTACCACAAAGGATTAACCAAAATTTTGTAAATTATGTCAAAGATGCTTGAATAATATGGTGATGCACTGACAGCATTTGAAAGATTACTAAAGTCCTCAGGTCCGAAAACAATTACAAAAGCATCTGCAACTTTAAATAATTATAAAAGGAAATGTAATCCTTTTCTGTGTGCAGATGAACAATACAACAATACTTAATGCTTACAGACCTTCATTTATAATCCCTGTACTGAACCCACTAGGCAGGATATCAGCAAGACAGACAGACAATGTGGCTCTAAGTGTCAGCCACATAAAACAGTTTTTAAGAGGATTTTTAAAGGTCTCAACATGTACTAAGTCTGTACATGGAGGGCGGGCGACTTGGACACTCGCCACCCTCTAGGACCTATTTAAGAGAATCTTTATGTCTCAACATGTAGCAAGTTAGTACATGGAGGGTGGGCGACTTAGGCACTCGCCACCCTCAAGAACTTATTTAAGAGGATCTTTAGGTCTTAACATGTAGCAAGTGTGTACATGGTGGAGGGTGACCTGGGCACTTGCCCCCCCCCCCTACCTTACATAAGTGCCATGCTGGAGCTTCACAAAGGGAGGTGGTCAAAATATACTAACTACTTCATTGCATATCATGATGTGACCTGATAATAATCTTGTGAGCTGGGACTAAGTGAAAATTAATGTTATTAGTGTAAGTAATGCTTTAAGTGCAAAAAAAAAAAATTAAAATTACATGATTTTAGTGATTTTATGAAAATTTTCAAAAAAATACAGATCCAAAACCAAAACCAAAACACTAAGAAAATTTAGAACCAAAACACTGGCCTTGGCGCTCATCTCTAGTAAAAACGGTACATCAATGTGTTTAGAGCATACACTGTATATTCTTTATTGTAAGGTCTTTGTATATATTCATCTGTATATACTAATTCTGCCAGACGTATCAATTTCAAATGTTATTTCCATTTAAACAGTCAATTATAAACCAATGTATGCCTTCCTTAATTTAGACAATACAGGTTTATGCACATTGTAGACTCATCTAGAAAAAGTTTTTAACAGATTTGGGATACACATAGATCCATTATAATTATAATTTGTATTTAAAATAAATATAGATTATATAAAGATGGATATTTGATTAAAGTGTAAATATATATATATATATATATATATATATATATATATATATATATGTTCCATTATATTAACTTTTCATCTGAAACTATTCATTTGTGGTGAAAAGACTACTGCATATCATATTTATTAAGTTTAATGTGTTGTATGCTGTTAATCACTTCTATGAAGTTATACATATTCTACAAAATGAATAATGTCTTCAATGTACTGAAGATAATGAACCAGATGAGTCATTAGGGAGCACAGAAATGGAAGAAAGAAAAATTAAAACTGACAGTTTATTGAATAGCTGCTTGTAGGTATGATACATTATAAGATTTTTTATTTAATCAAGCATAAATAGATATAGATATGGTAGTCTTTCTTTTCATTTAATATTTGTTATTCAAAACAATGTAACGTTAATTAAAATATACATAATTCTTCTAATTTCTTAAATTCCTTATAATATATTTTTACATTTATAATATATTCATTTCATTAGGGAGGAGTATAAAAAGTTGGTTTATTATTGCAGGCAGGCTGAGCCATGTCAGCAAATGGCCAGTGACTAGTGAGAAAACTAGTCAGAGTGAGGTCACTTGGTGTGATCCTGACAGAGTTATATGTTCTTGATGTGGAAGATAAAGCATAATATAACAGCAAGAAGCTATTGTGTGTCTCTTATGCAACCTGTCAGAAGGCTGTGGCCTGACCCAAAGTCTTCCCTTCCTGCACCCTAACCCTAAGACTCCCTTTCCAGCAGCCTAATTCTAAGACTCCCCTCCCTGCAGCCTAACCCTAAAAATTCTACTCACCTGTCTGGTCGGTGCAGTGGGTTTGTGGCGGTGCATCAGGTCTGAGACCAGGTTCCCAAATGAATGAATAGGTAAGTATGCCAACTGTGGAAGTCAACTATAAATATAAAATAATAAATAATAAAAATTATAGAACAACATAGTGTAATCTGTGCATGGTTGAGAACAAAGGATCTCTAAGAGCAGGAAAACACACACTTGCATGTGGTCTTATGCAATAGCATGTAGTCACAGGCTTTTACCTCTTAGGTTCTGCTTATTATTAAAAGGTTCATATTTCGTTCATATTTCCATGTGGGCGCAATGTATGTTTAATAAATAAATTGTGTTTCAAGTCACTAAAGCTTTGTTTTATTCACATGAGGGTCCAATCAGCTATAATCCACTGATCATTGTCAGAATGTTATATTGCTGTCATGCTTAGACTTGTACAGGTGTACATTATGCTGATTAACCTTTGGACAAGGGAAAATAGCACTGAGGATACAATGGGCAAGGAATTTGAGATGACAAAGAGGAATCCACCTATCTAGAGGACAGAAGACCTAACTTTGATCCTGACATCCTGTTAAAAGACCATGCTCAAGCGCTGAAGGCCCAAGAGCTTTTGTAATTTTACCAGTGTGAGCAATTCCGCACTGCACACAAACTTAACATTATACATACATCATTTTTTTCAAATTTGTGTTATTTTCGAAATACAGACAAAAATTTGATTTCGCCTGTCTCTATTTCGTAAACAGCATGTTCACAGCAGCGACTGCATCCCAGAAAGATAGATAGATAGATAGATAGATAGATACATATATAGATTTATTAGATAGAATTACCCTAGTGACCACCATTCAATATTGACTGCATCACAATAGCTACAATACAATACACACTACAGGCTGGATTGACACCTTAGAAGCAGTTGCTTCTTAGGTGCGTATTTTTTAGTAAAGTACCTACTGCGCTTGCATAGTAGATCCTTTACGCAATCTACGTATCAGTTCAGTACGTAGATTGCCTCCATGCGGTTCTAAAAGATTGCATGGAGTATTTTAGGTATTAAGAGGTGGAGGGGAGGGTTTGGGTAAAAGTGGGATGGAGGGAGGTATTTATATTAGCGGGGGAGGGCGGGGGGGAGGTGGGGAGCGGCAATGTCTGTGCAGACATTGCACGGATAGTTAAGGTAGCCCTATGGCACTCGTAAGTGTCACAAGGTACCAAAAAAGGGAGGCGGGATGGGTCAGGATGGGTGAGTTAGTTGCGTGTCTGTCCGCATCTAACTCACACCGGATCTGTGAATCCGGTCCTGCATCCTTACTGACCGCCATACAACACATACAGCACCCTAATAATTCCACCTTCTCTTTCACCTTTACTTATCTTTAGTTATGCATTTCTCTCTCTCTCTCTTTCCTTTGTCTGCATTTTTCGGAAGCTAGAAGTAGACCTCTACTCATGTGACGTAAGTTCATATGTCACAACAGTATTGTGCTGCTAACAACAGCTGCATTTTGCAGGCACCAGATGTAGAGACACACTCTATTAGTGGAAGTGGGTCAGTCAACATGGCATTGCATCTACTGCCAGGACTGTCTCAATGGCAATGCAGCAGATGCCATCATCCAGCACCTGGATGATGTTACCAAAGCGCACCTGCAGCACCTAATCCTTGGACAAAGGCACTAGAAAGTTACTTATTTTAATTATAAGGATATTTAGAGCACAACATTTTTATTACGGAAAGGAAGGTGACAATTTCTAAGGTTCTTAAGGTTCTTGAGGTTCTTAAGACCTATCACCTAAATCCAGCCCTGGACCTAGCACTTCTTTTGCAGATAGAATCTCACAGCTTAAAAAACCCCCATAGAGCAGATACTGTCTCTGCATTTTAGGCAGAAGCAATGTGTGTGGTGTTGTTTATTGCACAGAAATACTGAGCAGCTCTATTTTTAAAATGTAATTTAGAGCTGAGCAACATAACATCAATTCTCAAATCAATACAAAATGGTTTTGCTAAGGTGCAGATCTACTACTTTTTTAGAGTTACTCCAAACTTTGGATCAGCACCTGAATGTAGAACAAAAAGGCTTCCATTTTGTAGTAACTGTAAGGAACACTTCTCATTTGTTTTACTGTAACTGTATTATTTCAATTAGATTCACTCTCTTATTCTGACCACTCTCTTAAAATTATTCTTTTAAAGTATAATCACTGTTCTTTGGGTCTGTGAGATTGTCGCTTTAGTCTGTGTCCTTAATGTATCTTGTGACTCTCCGCCACATTGCAGGTCTTCAACCGCTCATTTAAAATGAATCTGTTTAGGCTAGCCTACCCATCTTCCACTTAATATTCTCAATTTCTTAATTATCCCCCTCCTTATGTCTTCTGTAAGTTCCTCCTTCCCACTTAGTGTGTTAGCTTACGTGAGCAGGGCCTTTCACCCTAGTGTTGTTCCCTCCTCCACCACTCCCCCTCACTTCTTACCCTCTTATACCCCTCTGATACCCTTTCCAACCTCTCACTGCACTCAATCCCCTCCTCCCTGATCTGCCAAGCTTGACACCTTGCATTTTGCTTTGCTGTCTGTGCTTGCTTCACTTTATTGAATTTTTTTTTATATTTTTGTATTTATACTAGTCAAAGGCCCATCAAAATGATGGGAAAAAGTATTCCCAATTCATTTCTCTCCAGCAGCCCCAGGTGAGAACTCCTTTTCAATTGCAACCACGTTCCCCTTGCAGCCCCAACCTTTCATAATCCCACATGCAACCCCAGATGCATCTAGTTCCTTCCCTGAAATTTTGGCACAGTCCCCTCTTTGCAACCTCAGCAACTCCATAGTTCCTTTATCCCTGAAAATCCAGCACAAACCCCCTCTCTTTGCAACCACAGCCCTCCATATTACCCCCTGCAATCCCAGCCCTCCATTATACCCCCTGCAATCCCAGCCCTCCATTATACCCCTTAAACCCCAGTCCTCCATTATACCTCCTGCAATGCCAGCTCTCCATAATAACCCCTACAACCCCAGGCCATCATAATACCCAATGCAACCCCAGCCCTTCATAATACCCCCTGCAACCCCAGCCCTCCATAATAACCCCTGCAACCTAGGCCCTCCATAATAACCCCTGCAACCCCAGTGCTCCATAATACCCCCTGCATCCCTGGCCCTCCATAATAACCCCTGCAACACCAGCGCTCCAGAGTACCTCCCATCCCCCTGCTACCCCAGCACAGTACCCCTTACAAATCTGGTCACGCTCCTCTGAAGTGACAGGTGTGATGCACCCTCCCCCTGTCTTTCACAAACTCCCCGGCCAGCAGCATCATCTCAGCTGCCATTCATTGGTTCCATCTCACCTATATTTCATGTGGTCAACACCCGGGGGCCGCATGGTCGACCCTGGAAACCATCATGTGACCAACCTAGAAGTAGCCTGCGATTGGACAGATGGAACAAAATGAGGAAACGAAGAGAGGGGGAATGTGGAGTGTCAGCGCAGTGTGAGAGGATTCTGAGACGCAGCAGTAAAGGTAGTGAGGGAGTTAATGGGGCACTTAGGCAGGAACTATTCTGCTCCTCCCCAGGGCATACGCAGTAGCATTTCAACAGTGTGGACGCTACTGTGGATGCGTATAATGGTGATGA
>WWET01000366.1:606924-619159 GCA_011038615.1 Limnodynastes dumerilii
AACCAAGCAACAGAATGTCAGCGAGCAAGATTCAGGAACCAGACGCTATAACCGACAACTAGTAGCACACAGCAGAGGCTATTTAAAGGGCCCTCCTCCAATCAGCCAGGAGAGACTGAAACACCTCTAGTGCTAATGCCTGGCAGCTGGGGAAGGTGAAACCTAGCAACACAGCCTGCTACACAATGACAGAGGTTAACAGAGTGTAACACTGTGTCTGGGTAGGGGAGGTGGTCCATTGAGTCAGGTCAAAGGATGAGGAAATAGAGAGACGTTTAGAGGTCCTGGAGTGGAAGGGGTTGTCAACGAGAATGTAGAAGTCACCAACGATAATGGAAGGCAGGCTATAGCCTGGTTGAAATTGGAGGCTAAGTAATAGAGCCACATGTCCAGGAAACCCCGCCCTCTATTATCCGTTGCTCTACTCAAATTTGCAAAGCTAGTTCTTGGAGACTTATTACACCAAACAAACTGGACAAGCCACTTGGGAATTTAATTTCAGGCATTTCTGAGGGCAGATAAGAGAAATATTTGGAAGAGGTAGAGTAGGTGGGGTAGAGGACTGGATTCACAACCCCGTACTTGTTCCACATACGTCCTTAATTTTCCAATACTAGCTACTATGCATGCGTGGTAACTATTTTATGCAATCTACGTATTGTTTCGTTACATAGATTGCGTATATGTAGTCTTTAAACATGCATAGTAGCTAGTATTGGAAAATTAAGGACGTATGTGGAACAAGTACGGGGTTGTAAATCCGGTCCAGAATGTTCACCTAATCCACGATTCTACCAACCAGGAGGATACAAGGACTGCCATCTCGACAGGTCTGCTTTGATAGAATTCAGAAGTGGGGAAAAGTTAGCCTTGAAAAGAGTATTGTATGTTTTTGTGATATAGACCCCTTGGTACCTACATGCTGATATATTTACATTTGAACACTATCACATAGGGTCATATGGGTGCTGCATCCTTTTCTCTTTAGTGCAGTGAATTATAATTAGTGCAAGTAGGGTGTGGTATAGTGGATCTCTAATCATTTTATCGACATTCCTAAATTCTACAACATTAGAATTTTTACAAAGATGAAGTTGAAGAGGTTATTTTCCTGATACACTTTGGTCAATAGTATATTATATCAACCTTATCTTTTTGGAAAGTTAAAAACATACCATGACCCAAATCACAACCTTACCCTTACCCTAACCACAGCCTAACAATAACCCTAACTGCAGCCTACCCTAACCCAAACTGTAGCCTGACCCTAAACCTAACATTATGCATCGTATTCACCCATTAATGACGCATAGAATATGAATCTTTGGATCAGGCCTACGTCTATGCATTCTTGATGCTATCCTCAGTGATACTGTATGCATACACACTAGTTACTCCTGATTTACAGCTTTACAGATTTCAATAACTTGACTAAATATATGCATCTAATTATGCTTTTCTTACATCTGTGTTTTTCTGTATATTGCCTGGGTAAGGGTGTAAATCCAGCCAACTCTACAAGAAACACAGTTGTTTTGAACTTAGGTGAGTTATTTAACATTTTAATTCCCTGATCAGAAGAAAGCTTATAACACACACTTGTGTTGTGAGATTTTGTAGAAGATAATTCTAGCATGGTTAACATTTGGTGCCAATTTATGCATTTATTGTGCACAGTAACTACTTAGACTGTGCTGTGTTTTGGCTCAGTTATCCAGTATTTATGACTATTTGTTTTTTCCACATATGGTCATTAGGCAGATCGATCAAAGTTCAGAATTACAACCAAAAAACACAATTCAAAGCAGATGGTAAAAAAAAATTGATACAGGACCCATTTTTTGATTTTGCGACTGTGGTTAAATAATCATATTCATCTTTAGTTCTGTCTACAGTATCTTCATCACACATAATCAAAACTCAGTTTGTAAAATATTTATAGTTAAATCTAAGCAAACTGTTAACATACCGGAGTTGATCCACAGTTAGGAGAAACAGTGAGAAAAGGAGCTAATCTGCACCTTGGCAAAAACCATGATTTTTTTTTTATAGTTTAAAGTTATTGCTGCATTTTAGAGCTTTAAGCAAAAACAAATTATTACCAGGATACAATACATTTACATATATTTACTTACTCCTCAAATTGAGACATGGTTTTTCCTCTTGTTATTGTTGCTTCTAATTCTAGATCCGTTCCACTTTAATTATATTTACATGATCTCATGTCTTAACCATGACCCTCCCTCTATATGCTTTGTTTTTTCTCTATATGACACTTTTACTGAAACACTTTGTTGTCTTGTATAGCCTTGATTGAGTGCCTTGTGTCTTTATTGAATGGATGTGGTTTGCCTCTTCGAGAGCTGATTTTTGACATACTATATTTCTTCAAGACAGCGGTAATGGTGATTTTTCATCTGCTTCAGATCAGAAAGCGTGGACACCACAAGTAATCAGGATCTGATTGTTTCAACTGCAAAAGGTAGTATCTCCCCTTAACCATAACCCTTACCCTATCCCTCCCCTTCCATCTGCCTAAACTTAACCCTCCATGCCCCAAAGCCTATCCCTATCTTTCCCCTTCCATCTGCCTAAAATTAATGCTCCATGTCCTGCAGCCTAACCCTAACCTTTTCGATTCTATCAGCTTAACCTTAATCCTCCATGTCTGCAGCCTAACCCTAACATTCTGCTTCTATCAGCCTAACCTTAACCCTTCATTTCTGCAGCCTAACCTTAATCCTCCATGTCTGCAGCTTAACCCTAACCTTCTGCTTCTATCAGCCTAACTTTAATTCTTCATGTCTCACAGCCTAACTTTAATCTTCACTTCAGTCTAACCTTATCCCTCCATGTCCCGCAGCCTAACCTTTATCTTCCCCTTCTAGCCGCAGCCTGCCTGCAGCTCATCGGGGAAAGCAGAGTTACTATTGGGAACGGGTACCTAATCGAAATAGGGTCATTCACCCTTACTCACCAGTGTCAGCAAGTCCTGAAAAGTATCTGGGTTGGGTCATCTGGGTTGTTTTCTCCTGAAGCTTGCTTTTCCTTTTCCTCTTGTTCAGTTGTTTCAGTGTTAATGCCATTGCTGCAAGTACACAAGCCCAAGCTTTTCTTTTTACCTTGAGACTCAAGGTAAACAAGAACATAACATGTGTATGGAGGTTGAATCGTTACAACAGATTTTTAAGCAGATCAGCATCTCAGATCAGCTGTTAAATTGTTATAGTGTGTGTGCGAATCTGCATTGTCATTTTCAATGATTAGAGTCATCGTAGCACATCTATGATTGCATGGGGGTGTACCCAGCTTTACTTTACTTTTCACTTTAGACCTTCTTGGGCTGACTGTCTTAAAGATGATTTTCCTCTTAATGGACTGTATTCACAGTTAAGAGTGAGTTGGGTGGGACAGATCCGCACCTAACTTAATCTTTCAGCCCCTAACACGCCCCTTGTTTTTAGGTACCTTATGGCTGAGTGCCATAGGGCTACTTTAACTGTGCAATGTTTGCCTCTCCCTCCCCTCCCACTTCTACCTAAGAACAACCCGAGGCGGCATTATGCCACCTTCTGCTTAGAGTACTCCGTGCGGTCTCTAGCTGGTACGTAGATTGCGTAAATGACCTACTACGCATGCATAGTAGGTCATTTCGGCACAAGCACAAACTTCTTAAGTGTGAATCAGGGCAAATGGGGCTGATCCAGACCTACGGCTGCTGTACTAGTTATGGCGGCCATATGACTAAGAACGGCATTTCTGTCGTTCTGCGCATGTGCCGGGCAGATGTTTCCTGGCGTAGTTAGGGAAACCCGATCCTTAGGATCGGATGTCCCTAACTGCTGCGTAGTTACGGCGAGGGGGGGGGCATTCCTCGCCGTAACTACGCAACCGTTACAGGAGGAAGGCGGGTGAAGGTAAGTAAATGAGGGAGGGAGGGAGTGCGGGTTAGGGCAGTTACGACCCTGTGGCTGGCGTAATTACCTACTGTTATGCCGGCTGAGGTTAAGGTAGCCTTCAGCCGGCGTAACAGGGGGAGTGTCAGGGGTTTGCTCCAGAGCTACACTGGCCGTACTTACGGCCAGCGGGCCAGTGTAGATCTGGATCAGCCCCAATGAGCGTAGCTACACTGTAGTTGGACTCCATGCCCAATTATGTGCCCACTGTTTCCTTTTATGAGCTGTTGCCCTTTATTAGGACAGCCATTGGTTTACCCTCATCCCATACAGGATGTGATGTACAATAATAAGAACAGGGACACCCTATTTTGTGTACTGAGCTCATCCATAATTTGCCAGCTAATCCACCTTGCATAGAGGCTGCTATCTCTCCCTGAACTTCCATAAGCAGCCACTTTTCTGGTTGGCCCTGAGGGTCAGTGGATACTGGGATCTGCACCATGTTCTGACCAAATGGATCATTTTGAAACTTTTTACTCAATCCTGTATAAAACTAGTGACTAAATAAACAACCTCTTATTCATTTTCAATTTAAGGGGATTACAGGCTCCACCTGTTGCATGTACTAAATACCTGTTTGCTAATGTTAACTATCACCTGAGGTGAAAGAGACTAAGCGGAGTGTACTGCAAAATATGAGCTAAGGACAATTTCACCCTTCACAGGCATGTCATATATTTACAACAGGCAACTCTTATTAAAACGTTCCGGGTGTCACACAATACAATTTATTTCACTGTCACTGGTAAGGTATTTTTTTGGTGCTTATTTTAGTTTTGTGCTTTGTAATCAGAAGTCAGAATGCAATGAGCACATTGGACTATTAATTGCACAACTAATGCAAGCACCTGGAGGGACTAACAGTCATACTGAAAAAGAGATAATTGTATGTTACACATCTCACGTAATCTATTAACATTTGCTGGTAGTACATATATGAAATGCCTGAGAGGAAGGAGTGAAATAATATTATACTTATTGCTCATACCTTGCATTAACCTTGGGACAACCACCTGGCTGCAGCTCCATCTCTCTCTCTCCTCAGGGCACAGTAAACAAGTATCTCTGCACATGGAGTATGTGGGGCATTTATCCCCTGATTAAATTGATGGGTACCACCAAATACCAAATATAATAAAGTTTTAAGAAGTTGTTTATTGTATATTACTAAACTGTGAATTGGATACACTGTGATAAACACAGAAAACTATTTATTTCTTTATTTGTTTAACACCACCAAAACAATATTTCCTTTTTGTAGGAAATCCTGTTTTACATTTATGGTTATTTAGTGTACATATACTTCCCTATGTAGAAGATGGAGACCAACACAACACTGCCTTGGTTGTAGGACATCCTGTTTTACATTTATGGTTATTTAGTTCACATATACTTCCTTACGTAAAAGAAAGAGACCAACACAACACTGCCTTGGTTATAGGACTTCCTGTTTTACATTTATGGTTATTTAGTTCACATATACTTCCTTACGTAGAAGAAAGAGACCAACACAACACTGCCTTGGTTGTAGGACTTCCTGTTTTACATTTATGGTTATTTAGTTCACATATACTTCCTTACGTAAAAGAAAGAGACCAACACAACACTGCCTTGGTTGTAGGACTTCCTGTTTTACATTTATGGTTATTTAGTTCACATATACTTCCTTACGTAGAAGAAAGAGACCAACACAACACTGCCTTGGTTGTAGGACTTCCTGTTTTACATTTATGGTTATTTAGTTCACATATACTTCCTTACGTAGAAGAAAGAGACCAACACAACACTGCCTTGGTTGTAGGACTTCCTGTTTTACATTTATGGTTATTTAGTTCACATATACTTCCTTACGTAGAAGAAAGAGACCAACACAACACTGCCTTGGTTGTAGGACTTCCTGTTTTACATTTATGGCATAAGCACTGTTGTATTTGTAGTGACCCATTCACCATTCCCACCTGCTTTCTTAATGGAGCACAAGCCAGGACCATCTTTTTCCATGTCAGTCCAGATCACATTGTCGCTAAGCCACGCCCCTTTCGCGGCCCCGCTAAGCCACGCCCCTTTTTGAATTTTACATTTTTTTTGCTCATTTTCAATTTTTTTTTTTCATTTTTCGATCTGGTTGCGCCACTGTGGTTGTAGGACTTCCTGTTTTACATTTATGGTTATTTAGTTCACCTATACTTCCTTAAAGTAGAAGAAAGAGACCAACACAACATTGACTTGGTTGTAAGACATCCTGTTTTACATTTATGGTTATTTATTTCACATATACTTCCTTACGTAGAAGAAAGAGACCAATGCAACACTGCCTTGGTTGTAGGACTTCCTGTTTTACATTTATGGTTATTTAGTTCACATATACTTCCTTAAAGTAGAAGAAAGAGACCAATACAACATTGACTTGGTTGTAAGACATCCTGTTTTACAATTATGGTCAGGAGTCATCACTGACATACCAGTTTCTTATAATGTATAAAAGGTCTTCATTGGTAAAGTCACTTTATCTAGTAAAGTGTCAAAAACACCAACCTGTTCTTTTTCTTAGCACTCTCCCCTCTAAGGCTAAACTTAATCAAGTTAAAATCTGCCACTAAAAGCATTGTCAGCAGTGTCTTAGGCAAGTAATATAAATGTCAGCCAGATTTAACACATCTGCCTTTTTCTAACCAAAAGGTTCATTTTTTCGTCAACGGTCTAATAAAATATTGTAATGTTGACCCTTACAATAAACGTAGCCTAAACCTATACCCTAGGCCTATCCCTAACCCTCAATAAATTACTTACAAACAGAATTAGTGGTAACACTTTAGTGGTGAGCAATGACAGTAGGAGCAGCAGAATTATACTAGTATTACTGGAGCGGAACAAAGTAAATGTTAACTCTGAGCTGGAGTGCGATGTCAATGATATGTTGACCTAGTACCCTATTCAACATAACATCTGAAACAGTTAATCGTATGACCAAAACTGCAAGACTTTTATTTCATTTTCTTGAACAAAATGCATTGTTTTATTTATTTATTTATTTATTTATTTGAGGGTGGGGTCTGTCTTGAAGACTATGCACAGAGAACAAGTTATTTTTACATTAATAACTTGGTTGCATATGCAGGAGTATTATGTTTAGAATATGAACCATTTTTCACTTTAGAACAGAATCCCTACGTGCCTCCAACAACCAGCTTTATCTCGTTCTCTGATCTTATTTTTATGAAGAGTAGTAGTAAAACCAGGGTCTCTCTCCTGGATGTCACTTAGACTAAATCCCACACTCATAGCTCTTAACATACATGAAGGACCTGATTAGAATAACACTCATGATTATTATTCAAACCTTTCTGTAGAACTGATTGTGCCCCAAGTGCATGATTTTGCATTTTTTGGCATTAAACTGCAGTTGCCACACTCTTGATCATTCCTCAGTCTACCTAGATCATCTCTCATTTTGTTTACCCCTCCTGGCGTGTCTACCCTGTTACATGTTTGTGTCATCTGCAAAAAGGCATATTTTCCGATACCACAGGCAATATCACCTATAAAGATATTAAATAGCACTGGTCCAAGTACAGAACCCTGGGATACTCCACTGCTTACCTAACCATACCCAGAAAGGATTTCCTGTAACCAAGATCATATCCATGCAACTATCTTTAAGTCAAATCCCAAAGTTTTCAGTTTATTTACCAGTCTGTGATTGGCACAGTGTTAGAAGCCTTACTAAAATCTAGATAAGCTATGTCTACAGCTTGCCTTTTATCGAATAATTTACTGACCCAGTCAATAAATTCAATAAGATTTGTTTGACATGATCTTCCCCCAGTGAATCCATGCTGCTTGGGATCCTGTAAGTTACTGGATTTAAAGGCCTGATCCAGAACTACGCCGATGCGCTGTGCTTACTAAAGCGTTCACTCTCCCAGACACTCCCCCTGTGCGGGCGTATTTTCCCTCGCTTACGCCGGCTGAAGGCTACCCTAACTTCAGCCGGCCTAAGCAATGGAAAATACGCTCGCACAGGAGAGTTGGTACGCTAATCTCTCCCTCCCTCCCTAGCTCATTAAACTAATTCCCCCCACCCACCTTCACTAAACTTAACGTAGTAACGCTGGGGGACGCGTTACCATAGCTACGCCAGGCAAAATCTGCCCGGCGCATGCGCAGACCGGCTTTTCAGTCGATCTTACGCTTGCGCCCGCCGTAGCTAGTACGGTGGGCGTAGTTCTGGATCAGACCCTAAGATACTGTACAATTTGTTCCTTTAACAGTGTTTCCATCAATTTCCCTACTACTGATGTTAGGATGAGGGACAACATTTGCTATTATCCAGTCCTCTGGAATCACCCCAGTTAATAGTGACTGGTTGAATAATTCAGTTAATGGTTTTGCCAGCACCCCTCTAAGCTCTTTTAGTATCTTTGGATGTATCCCATCTGGTCCCATTGATTTGTCCACTTTCAGCTTTGAAAGTTCTTTTACTACTGGCTCATGTGTGAAAGCAGTAGTAATTGCATTCACCTTATTAAAAGTCTTCCTATTTAAAAGGTATCCTTTCCCTTCTCTATCTTTTGTGAATATTGAACAGAAATATTGTTAAGATGATCTGCCATAGCCCTTTCATCCTCAACAAGACTCCCAATCTCTGTTTTGAGCCTTACTATAACCTCTTTAGTTTTTCGCCTTTCAAATATACATGTCCCCTTTTGGTACCAAGTGGGACAGTTTTCCCTCAGTTTGTGCCTTTGCTGCCCTGATAACTTTTTTTTAGCCTCTTTCTGCTTTGCAAAATACTCCTCTTTGTCATCATTATTTTGAGTTTGCTTATAATTCCGAAAGGCCATCTTTTTTTGCTTTCACTATAGTTGCTACCTCCTTTGTAAACCACATTGGCTTTCTTTTTCTGTGGTTTATCCTAACCTTTCTTATACAAACGTCTATTGCTGTTAATAATGCATTAATCTAAGATGACCTTTTTGTGAATGGGCTCTCTCCAGTTGCTTAGGGGCCACTCCCTGTAATTAATTTAAAATGTTCCTACTTCTGGTGGACCTTTCAAAGACTCACCCCAGTTTACATCAGGTAGATTAAAATCTCCCATGATTATTACCTCCCCTTTTAATGCCATTTTAACAATGTCTTGCAATAGGACATTGGGGTAGATCCAGAACTCCGCTTGCAATCCATTTACTCGCGTAGCGTATTTACGCGTGCGTACCTTCTATACACTCCCCTAGGCACTCCCCTTGAACGTACGTATTTTGTCCGAGTTCCGCTTTCCAAACCCTACCTTAACTTTTGCCAACGTAACCGAAGTCATCTGCCTACGTACGGATGTGCAACACGTATTTACGCGGCTAAGCACGCCCATACTGTACAATTTAATTACAAACCCCCGACTACATAGCGTATTTCAGACGTATTTTTGGCTCACGTAAAATTGGCACTCCCACGAGTACAGATTTACGTGACAAAAACGTGAATGGCCCATACGTTCACATTTACGTATTTTCTATGGTGCGCAGTACTTACCAAAACGCGATTTTACGTGTCCGCCACGCGTAAATTCACACACAATCGTTGATCTTTATCTGCCCCATTGTCCATTTCCTCATCTTACCCTGGTGGCCTATATATCCCTCCAATATGAAGAATAACCCCCTGGGTTTCTATGGTTACCCAAAGTGCCTCAGTTTTTTTTCAATACTCCCTATTAAAGGTGAATTTAACCCTTCCTTAACATACAATATTCTTCCTCCAATTTTTCCTACTCTATCCTTGATAAATCAATTATAACCTGGTATAGCTAGGTCCCAGTCATGATTTTCATTGCACCATGATTCCCACAATATCTAGATTATCCATTGACATTATTTCAATTAGTTCAGAGATTTTATTTCCTAAGCTCCTAGCATTTGCACACATTGGGGTAGATCCTGAACAACGTTTGCTTTACATTTGTTCGTGTAGCGAATTTTCGCGTACGTAAATTCGCTACGCTACCCTTAACACAACCCCTGCACGGACGTATTTTGTGAAAAGCGCAGTACTTACCAAAACGCGATTTTACGTGTCCGCCATGCGTAAATTCGCACACAAGCGTTGATCTGGATCTGCCCCATTGTCCATTTTCTCATCTTACCCTGCTGGCCTATATATCCCTCCAGTATGAAGAATAACCCCCTGGGATTCTATGGTTACCCAAAGTGCCTCAGTTTTTTTTCCAATACTCCCTATTAAAGGCGAATTTAACCCTTCCTTAACATACAATATTCTTCCTCCAATTTTTCCTACTCTATCCTTGTAAAATAAATTATAACCTGGTATAGCTAGGTCCCATTCATGATTTTCATTGCACCAAGATTCCATCAATATCTAGATTATCCATTGACATTATTTCAATTAGTTCCGAGATTTTATTTCCTAAACTCCTAGCTTTTGCACACATTGCTCTGAGCGGTTGCATTATGAATCTCCTATTCTTCAGTTTATTATTATTGCTAGATATGTGTATATTGCTTTTTATGTTTTATTTTCCTTTAGTTGCTGTGGCTATGCTATCTGTCATAATTGACTGGCCACACAACACTTCTTGGTTGTGGGAGCAGCTATTTTTATTATTTGTATCACTGCCCACCCCTCATTTAAATGGTTTCTAATTAAGCATTCAAATTACTCACTTAGAATATGTGTTCCCACAGAAGATAGGTGCAAGACATCCCTTTTATACAGGTTTCTGTTTTGCCAGGTGGCATGGCTATGTTTTATGAACCCAAATCCTTCCTTATGACACCACTTCCTAAGTCACAGATTGAAATCACTAATGCACATTATTATACCTTCTTCAAATCTGTGTACTGGCAGCATTTCAGACAGAGTCACAGTATTTGCCACCTGCTTAAGAGCAGTTTCCAACTTTCTAAATTCATCTTTAACAGCCACAACTCCAGCATTGGCCAAGTCATTTGTCCCAAGGTGGTAATGACATCAACCTCTCTTTCCTTGCTCACTGTCTTTAAAATATTTAAAAAGTGCTTTTAATCCCATGGAGCTGTAGCCCCAGGCAAGCACTTCACCTGATTCCTAACTTCAGAATCTCTTTCCAGCTGGATACCCCTAACAATAGAATCCCCCAGAACAAGTGAAGTCCTTCTCAGGGATTCCCTTTCCCTCCATCAGATTCTCTCAACACCTCATGTTCTACATTACCTGTTGTAATGCACTCCAGCCCTCCAAGTGCTGCATAAAAGTTTTGCAAGGGTACAGCCTGTGCAATGTGTCCTTGTGCAAGTGGAACCTTCTTACCAGCATTCTTCACCATAGTCCACCCAGTATGCCACCTGGGAATTTTCTGAGGCAATGGTGTCATCAAGGATACAGACATACTGCATATGTCACCATGCATTCTAGCTAACTCATCCCGCAAAAATGAAATTTTCTGACAAATTGGACAACACCTGAGTTTCCAAATTGTTTCACTCAAAACAAAAGCATCTCAATCACTGCAATGAACAAGACCAGAAATTCTAGAAGCTTTATTCCACTTAAAATCAGCAAATTCACTACAATAACAATTCACACAAATAATTTAAAAAGGCCCAAATCCCGTTCAAACTCCAGTTACAACTAAATGCTTGCAAAACCCAGGCTATGAAAACCAGGTAGTTTACACCTTTGCAGGTTTAAACTATACTCCCTTTAAATTACACACAATGAACCACAGCAAAATTATCACAGCAAAAGCAATTAGCACACCTGACTAATTATCTATCAAGAGAAAAAAAAAATGTCAGGGTTTAGTTGACCACATCAAAGATGAACTGGCCACAAAGAAAATGCCCACCACCTTGGATGAATTCATATATCTGAGCAATCGCATTGACCTTCACCTCTGAGACGTGGTCTGGAAAAAGCCCCAGCATTCGAGGTTTGTTTCTTATCTTCAAGAGCGATCTCCAAGTCCTTCACCAGAGGAACCTTTGCAACTAGGTAGAAACTGTCTGACACCTGAGGAATGTGAACATCGCATCAAGGGTAAATTATGTTTGTATAGTGGCAACGTTAGTCACTTTCTTCAAGCATGCTCTAAACGCCCAAGAAAACTGGCACCTCTAGCTGACGTTTAGGAGGTCAGATTAGGAATGGCTGATCGTTCTTCACTAAATAGAGACTGTGTCTTATCGGCCACTCTTGTGCACTCTCAAAGGTCTTCTGGACTTCCTGCTCTCCTGGATTCTGGAGCAGCTGGAAACTTTATTTCTGCCCAAGTAGGGAAA
>WWET01000366.1:641195-653646 GCA_011038615.1 Limnodynastes dumerilii
TAAAATAGTAATTAAAAAAAGAAAAGAAAGAAAAAATCCTGTACCCTGCTCCTAACCCACTTATAGGGACAAACTGGAAGACATGCAGGACAGCGGTGCAGTCAAATGAAATCGGGACTGTCACACTTGAATCGGGAGAGTTGGGAGGTATGTATTAGGGGTCTAGACATGGCACACATATATGCCAATCTCAGACCCACAATATGCAATGTGTGTGTGTGTGTGTGTGTGTGTGTGTGTGTGTGTGTGTGTTAGTAGCAGTGTGTGACAGAGGTTGATGTGAAGGACTGTTTGAAGCTACTTACTAGGATGGCTCTGTTAAAAAAAAACAAAAAAAAAACCCTATGTAAAATGACAATACTGATAATATGGTCATACTATCTGACAGCCAAGACATGTACAGTAAGACATCTATTAACGTTCTCTGTGACAGCAGGAGTTTATAATGTAGATTTGAATATAATTTAAATTCTACCTTAAGGATTTGCATTGGTTATTGGCTATAAAAAGTCCTGTTTTCCATATTTTTTGGGGGGTGATTTATAATTACTTCTTTCAAACATTAAAATAGTAGTTTTATTTTGAAGGTACACATCTAATAGCAATAGCAGTATACAATGCATTAGTAGAGCACATTACACAATGGACCAGAGCCTGCCTCCCTATTGCAGCACGGGGTGTTGGTCCCCGCTAAGAACAGACCTATTTCGATAGGACCGTTCTCTCCCATATCGATTGCGATGAGGCATAGCAATCGATCCCCAGGGCACTGAACATGGTGCTCCGATAGGCAAGTGTAAAACACTACCCCAACCCTTTCCCTAATTCTGACCCTCACCCTCCCTTATCTATAGTCTAACCCTAAGCCCCCCCTCTCTCCGCAACCTGACCCTAACCCTCCCCTTCTATGGCCCTAACCCTTCCCCCCCAATACTAAAAGTTCCCGGAAAGGTTACTCATCTCTCCGGAGCTGTCAGTGGCAGGTCCAGCAAAAATGAATAGCTCACTGGCATACTCACCCATTCATAAAAAAAAATAAAAAAATTCTTAAAATAGCTGCCTATTCGAAATAGAGACAGATAAAAATTAACTTTTGTCTGTCACTATTTCGAAATGCAGGCCATCGGAGAGGGGACTGTAACCATGCAGCACAAGCCATTACCCTCTTCCTCTACGTCAGTCTGTCCCTCAGGGCCGCAAAGCCATGCTCCCTTTTTTGAATATTCACTTTTTTCAAATGTTCAATGTGGCAATATGGGTGCGCCACGGGGGCTTGTTCCTGCTGCTGCTGCTTTTACTCCTCTCTGTCAGGGTTGCCAACTCTCCTGGAATTTCCGGGAGACTCATGAAATTTGGGCAGTTCTCCCGGTATATCGGGAGAGCCAGCAAAGCTCCCGCAAGCCCTGACCAGCTACGACTATCTATTGTAATCCCTAGTTACTAGGGATGGGCAGAGTTTGATGATGTCATCAAGCCCTGCCTACCCCATGGAACACTAGAGATTACATGAATGATCGACAGGGGGCGGAACATAATGATACAATTTGCATAAATCGCATCATTAAGCCCCGTCCCCTTGCAGTAATCTTTGGGAGAACCCGAAGGGAAGCTTTAAAAAGTTGGCAACCCTGCTCTCTCTGTCTGCATCCACTGTCGTTGCAGGTGAGTCTGTCAGAATCCTGGACGTTGCCATCACTCTCCCTGCCTGTGGTGATTTTATCATCTATGCAGTTCACTATAGATTATTTTTATTATATGTTAGTATATTTTAATTGTTATTACCGCACCATGAAGCACCCCTTTGTTTCTTGCTTTTAAATTTGCTCTATTACTTACAAAAGAGGATAAGTGACAATCCTGATGCTTTTAAATAGTCTATGGAGAGTGGTTGCTAAAGTCTTCCATTGACTGCAATTTCTGAACTTTTCTGACATACATACATCCTTCCATTTGGAAGCAAACCTGGGGCCAGATTTATTAAGCTGCGTGAAAGAAAAAGTGGAGATTCTAGGTGACATTTTCTACGGTTACAATATCTGGTACGAAAATCTTTTTGCCGAAAATGGGACATCCGAAAGTTCCTTTTCAAATGTCCCATTTTCAAATACTTACCGCTTTCTACTTTTTTTCATGAATGGGTGAGTATGCTATTCGGTATACTTTACCCATTCACTTTCACAATTACCGTTATCCTTCCGCCGTCTGCGATATCCCTCCGCCGCTGCTATCGCCGGACATGGAACAGGTGAGTAAACTATCTGTGTCGGTTAGGGTCAGGCTGCAGAGGAGGGAGGGTTAGGGTCAGGCTGCAGTAGATGGAGGGTTAGGGTCAGGCTGCCAGGAAAGGAGGGTTAGGGTAGTGAGAGGGGAGGGTTAGGGTTAGAATTATGGAAGGGACTATTTTTTCTTACAATTTAGCAGAATGGAGCTTTCGGTGCTCCGTGGATCGATTGCTATGCCTCATCGAAGCATAGCAATCGAAATCCCAGCAAGTTCGCAACTGGCTGGAAGGAATCAGATTATTCAAAAATCTGATTTACTATGCGGGGATCCACACCCCATTTTCTAGTACAAAATAGGAAAGCGAGAGCTAGAAACGGATTGGTTGCTACGGGCAACATCTCCACTCGTTCTTTCCTGCAGTTTAGTAAAACTTGCCCCTGTACTTTTTTGCAGTTAAACATATCTGATTAAGGCTTCCTACACTGACAATAAAAATCAGAGACCTTTGAAACTTCTCACACTCTATAAAGCAATGAAATGAATTAATGTATACATGCGTGCGTGTACAAGTATATATTTTTTATTATATAAAAATCATAAATAACACTTGACAACCAAACTTCTAGGAGTCCACTTAGTGGAGCAGACCACACCCCTCAGACCAAAAAAAATAAAAATACAGAATTGGAGCTTCATAATACAATTAAAGGCAAATTGCATGATTAGAGTCCTCTGCTCCTTGCTTATCTGTAAGACCCAAGTGGCTGATCCAGAGTTATGAAGTAAGGGCAAAACAAGTGCACAGCTCAGCTAAACCATGTTGCATTTTTTTTTTGTGGGGTGATAATTAATTAGAATTATTGCATGCATGGAAAATACTTTCCTTTTGCACATAGAACTCAAATACTGCATAGCGTTATTAGGGCCAGTGCCAGAATGTCTGGCGCCCACCTGCAAAAAAATAAATTTGCTCTCTCTTCTTTTATAAATATTATAATCACACTGCTTTTCCCAGGACAGGAAAATGAAGGAAACACTGACTCCTCCCTCTGATCAGGTGACTGGTCACATGAACTAGACATCAGCAGAGGTCCTTTAGTCCACTTAGATCTAGCATCTACCTACAGCACAGGCTGGCTCCGCTGTATAGAAGACCAGCACTGGCTCTCATAGTTGTCAGTCATCTGGCTAAATGTCAGCTTTGAGATGCAGGGGGATGAGTGGCGGTGCCTATCCAGCATGGCACCTGGATGCGCCGCATACCCCACGGAGTGCATCACGCCTGCCCTGGCTTTAAGTTTAATCTATAAAATAAGAGTTGAAATAAGAAACTTCACCTTTAAACTTTAATTCTGCTTTAACAGTTTAAATTTGTCCCTACTTGCAGTTTAACATGGTATTGCTCATGTCTATATTTGCACCTAAAAAGTGTAAGTGCAGCTATGGATCAGCCCCCCAAAAGTGGGTATGGATAAATAAACATACCATTTTTTTTGGGGGGGGGGGGAATGGGGGATTCTGTAAAACTTCATATGTTGCAGACACAACAAAGATTCTCATTTACAGCAAGTACACTCATTCTAACAATCATAAACAATTGTAGAGCTTAAAAGTGTCAAAAGAAATGATTAAAGCATCAGCTGTTCCAAACATATTCTCAGTGTTTTGAAAGGAGAAAATTAACAGTACTGGTTCCAGGAATTTTGACAGATGCACAGGGTTGCAGGAATTCCATAATCCTATAATAAAGTGTTTGCACAAACTAGAGTATGCAAGAGAGTTGTAGCAAGAGGGAAAGTTCACAATTAGGTGGAGAGTCACGATCATATGATTCTAATATATTATCAAACTGCAATTGTTAATAAACAAGTCATCTTGAGCGCACAGAGACATGAAAATATTGTATGAAAGCCCAGTATTCATTCCAAAGTGTTTACAAATGTGTCATTTGGCCATATGTTGTTCACATATGCTAAACAAAATGTTTAATTTAAACACTGTTTTATGTTGCAGTTTGCACTGTATCATTTGATATTAGTAAATAAATGAAATAAATATCTGATTGCATTTGCACATTTCAATGAATTGCAATGAACGCAAATATGATGCTTAACGAATAATGCTGCTAAGTGAGTTTTATATGGATTCGGGGGTTTTAAAGAGAAATAAAACCATGTGCTAACTAGTTTACAGGTTTAAAGTTCCAAGGGGACCTTTATGTCATTAGACGTAATCTTTTATTTGTACCTAAAACATGTTTTATTTTCATCTGTTTATAATAAAATACAGTTCTCATAAATATTGCCATTGATATGCTACATTTTTTTAAAATATTTTTTTAATACTTCATATGTTAAAAATATTACAAGAAGTGAAATTGTGATCTAGTTTTATGCCTGGTGATGACAAGCGGAGTCTTTGGTAACCGAAAAAAAAAACCTAGTATAATGTTAAACTTATCGTCAGAAATAAACTTTAAAAAATAAGTAAATAGTGAAGATTAATAAAAACAAAAGTTCTTCTAAATTCTAATGCACTGTTCCAAATAATATTATGTAACACACAGCCTAGACATACCACACTATCTTCAAATATTTCAATGTTCTCACAATACTCAGCATTGTTAGAGCTAACTCCCACTTGTAACAGCCCCACAAATCAAAGGGCCTGATGTTGCAGCCCAATAGGACTGCAAAACATCACCTAATTGTATAAGAAATTTTGCATCACCTACATCATGCAGTTAAAAGTGTCAGGGTAATGTGGGTGATGTTTTATTTGGCATACATGGCCAAACTGCATATTTAATAAAGTTAAAAAAAAAAGTTAAATTAAATGAATAACCCCTCCCCCAAAGAAACTTAATAAAACTTGTTCCCTGCACTGCAGGCTGCAGGTAGCTCAGGTGTCAGGGCATGTTAGTGCTTGTAGTACTCTAAGCACCAGCAGGACCATGGATGCCAGGGCATGTTGAAATATCACAAGTGCCAGCAAGCCCTGACGGTCAAGCTAGCTGCAGCCTGTAGTGCTCCCAGAAAATAAAAATGCCTACCATTTATAAAATAAATCAATAAATATTTAATAAAAATAAATCTATAAATGATAACAACCCTTTTTACCTACCAACAGAAGGATCTTCATTTGTAAGGTCCATCTTCCAAGCTTTCAATCTGTAAAGTTAGCCTTGGGGGGGGGGGGGACCCCCGGGGTTTTCTNNNNGGGGAAGGGGAACCTCAGGGTCTTCTATAACCTGGGACTTTTCCACCAGAGATCAAATACTAAATGAATCTGCTTGTATGCATATGTGCTTAACATGTTTATAGTGTTTGAGGTGAGTATTTCATTAAACCATCATTGTAAGATCAAGAACTTACTGAGATTAAGAGTAGGAATTATGCAGTGCAATTATTTATACTTGCCCAGCATACACCAATGGGAAGCCCCTACTATGTCTCAAAATATGTTTCACCCCCTTTCCATCCAAACTCTGCCCACAACTGCCATTTGTTTAAACCCAGTGGGGCCTTTAAGCTAGGTGCTCCACTCAGCTATTTTAGCTTACCACCCCAGCCAGACCTGACCAAAACTGATTCAGATCTACAGTTTTTAGTCCTTCGATGGACTGTAAAGGCACAATGTGGGGATGTTGCATGGTTGGAGACACACGGGGGATTTTGATTGCTAGAGACATCAGGGGAAGAGATTGTATGACTGGGAGACAAAGAAGGGGGGTATGGATGGCTGAAGACATACAAGGGGATGAGATTAGATGTCAGGAGACACACGGGAGGAGATTTGATGGCTGTAAACACATAAGGAACTCACTCACAAAGCTGCACTTTTTTTGTATTGTGGTTACATATAAGTTTTCTGTATTTTTGGCCACTCGCAAGGGGACCTATTTTTTTTTGCTGCATTATGGTTAAGAGAATGCTCAATTTCTTGTATAGTGACCACTCTGTGTTATATGGCATTCTCTAGAATGTGAACTGTATGGTACAGCAGTCACTAGGATAATGTCCGTATGGTATGGCCCTAAAATATAGTCTGTACTGTTTGGCAGTCTCTGGGATGCAGTCTATATTGTATAGCACTACAAAGGTTATTTTCCATAGAAAGTAAAAAAGGGAAAGTAGAAATCTCTCATTAGTACACCCTGAATATATATGGACCTCATAAACAAAAGATCAAATTATCAAAAAGATACTTCTGACAAATCTGCTAAAAAAGTATAGCAGTCACTAGGATGAAGTCAGTATTGTATGGCAGACATTTGGATGCAGAGGGAATTTTACAGCAGAACCTAGGGGCCACATTTACTAAAATCAGCGATTATGAATCGCCAGGCATCGCAGGGATTTTGCAGCTTTTTTTTTTTTAAATTGCGGCATTCACTAAGCTGCAATTTTTTGTGGCGATTTATAATCGATGTTCAGCTAATTTTCCATGGAGAAATCTCTGTTCTTTTATGTTTAAAAAGCACGCAGTTTGCCCATGGAAAAAAATCGATGTCCATGATAAAAACCCTTATCATTCTGCTGCTGCTATTACTATAAGGCAGAGCATAGCTATGTGTTTCTAGTCATGCTGTGCCTCATAGTACTATAAGCGACAACATGGCAAGAATTAATGCCATGTTACGCTCGGGCCATGAAAAAACAAACATACAGTAAAAGTACATAAAAAAATCATACACAAACACAGTAAAAGTACATAAAAAATCATACACAAACATACAGTAAAAGTACATAATGTGTCCCCATAGAATGAATTAAGCTCCAAAAGTAAAACTAGCAAAGTAACAAAAAACACCGGCGCTCCAAACAAGCATTATATAACACTTTTTTATGTATGTCAGCACATACATAAAAAACTTTAGTTCATTAGTTAATTAAGCTACAGATGGCCACTCTGTAAAAATCCCCTATGTATAATGTGAAGTGTTAAAAAAGAATAAAATGCATTATATACTCATCGTTCTCCAGTCATCTATCTTGGGATGCCTTGCTTGAAAATCGGGAGCTGTGGCAGGAAGAACGGGATATCTTGATAGCAGATATGTTCCTGTTGATTGCAGATTCGGTCCATTTGCTTGAAGATGTGGATCTCTTGATTGAAGTTCTGCTGCCTCCTCTTCTGCATGTTGACGCAGCGTCCTTCTCCTTCCACTTCTGGTGTTCCGTCGCTAATGACTATGCCGTCACTAGAGGGCCCCCTTTTATAGTGTCTATGACGTCAGTTAACTGTTAACTGCCACATACATCCTGGTGGAAGTCTCAAAACAGGCTCTCTGGGTCAAATTTCTGCCCAGCGTGCACCAACAATAGGTTCGACTAGGAGCCGAACCCCCATAAAACCTGGCCAGTATAATATTGTATTAGATTCATCCCAATCAGTGCAGGGGTTCCCGAAAGCATAACCAGACAGACAGATGGACAGCCCAATGAGTTTTATTAAGATTATGGTTGTGGACCAGATGCAGACTTCTATTTTCAATGCATTTCGAGTACCAAGCAAAAGATTCTGTGAAATCCATAAACATTGGGCTGTACAATGCATACTTCCATGCAATCACATTGTAACAATTTTGTCTCCCTGCACAGATTGGCTTCTGTAAACCATAGCCTACCTTAGATTTTCTGGTTAAAATATGTGAAAAGTTACAAAAGTACTGAAGAGGGAATGCCTACACTATGCATTGTATTAGGAAGGACTGCCCACCTGCTATCATAGCACGGCTTTTCTCTCACAAGTTGTTGAAAGTCACCTTACTCTTCTTGATTAAAGAATTTAAACCATAGTGTGATCACTAACCACCACAAAGAGAAACCTCCTAAGATGCAAAAGATGGAGAAATAACCAGATTACAAAATAAGTATATACAAAATGATAAATAATAAAGCAGCTGTAAAATATTTTGCCAGTCCACAACACAGTATACAATACAAGTAGTATATGCAGTGCTAAATTAAACCCTAGTTCTTTATAAACAGAATAAAAATGTATGGAATGCTTCATATTATAAACACATAAACATATATAAAACACACAAAAAAGTTTATTAGGAATCAGAACCATACAATAATAGGTATCAGGAGTATCAGTTGACAGATGCATGCTTGTTGGACCTTCCAGAGCAGAAAGTTCTGTAATGAACCACAAGGAGAGAATGGATCATTATCCATTTACTTATCCACAACACAGAACCGGTTATCACATTGTGAGATGAGATCTCATATAATATAAAGACTTATGGTTTCTTGACATGCATAGTAATTTTTTTCTACCATAGCACATGGTGAATTATTTACTGAAATGTGATTCTATAGTGGAAATGATTTATCTGATCTATTTGTTGAACCAATTGAGGCAGTTTTTATTGATTTCCTAGATTCTATTTTATAGTTGTAATTCCTAATAAACTTTTTGTGTATTTTATATACATGTTTGTTATAATACTGAACATCTGATTCATTTTAAATCTGTTTATGAGAACTAGGGATTTTTTTGTGTGTATACATAACATTATTACTATAGATAATATTACCACCAAACAATAAGTTTCTAAATACACCATACAGAGCTAAAAGACCTTTATTAGTTTGTTAAATTATGTTGGCATTAATAATAATGGAAAACGGCATTTAAATAGAAATTAAAACTTTTTATTCATATAAATCAGACTGCACTGAAGCATTTATATTGCACACAATGCTAGTACTGAGCACACAGGCCAAATCAATTAATATATATTTCCTGTCTCCAGTGAAAACACCACAGGTTTCAGGTGACAGTCTGACAATATAGAAGTTTCTAATATTTCTTAGTATTCTTCAAACAGTTTTATGCATGTCACTGAAGTATATAATCCCAGCAAATAGGGCAAGACGATATAACCCCCAATAATATGTTCCAATGAATAAATAAGGACAGTCCCAATGTTGACTTAGCTTCAGATTTACCCTTTATATATAAAGAGAAGTTCTTACCTGCACCCGTTGTGCTGGGGAGCCTTTTCCGAATTACTACTTGAATGGCCAATCCGGTGGTTGGCAGATAGGTACTGTCGACACTCCTCTCATCGAAATCACATGGGTTGATGGTCTCCTGGAGCTCGCTGCACTCACAGTGATGGAGTGCTTTGAGAAAGTCTGAAGCCTTCAGACGAAACACGAAAGATGTTCACAATGCTCACCTTGCTATTTTACTGATAATCTGAAGTGCACAAATCTGCAGTGTCTACATTGAACTGTCTCTGTTGCCTACAGATATTAGCAGTAAAGTGGGAAGCGAAAAAGGACTCCATCATCCTAAGTGCAGCAAGCTCCAGGAGAACATCAACCCACGGGATTTCTATTATAAGGGGACAAATGCCAGCAGTATTTATCAGCCAACCACTGGACTGGCCATCATGTTGTGGGACTTGGTTGCTTAAAATATAATCAAAGGTACTAAGAAATCAAAGGCACAGTAGTTTCCATCTCCGGCTCAATTGATCTGATTGGAGTCATTATTAGTTTTACTTTTTGAGACATTATTAAGCTTTTCTTTTTGAAAGCATTTATTTAACATGCCTTTTATATACATAGAGAATAAACTGTTAATTAATTCATTATTATTTAGTTATCATTGCCATATAAATGGCATTTTTTTATGAAATGGAAAGCACATAAAACATATGCTTTACAGTACAAAACATATTAAAAGAGAAACATGGCCTGGTTTTATTCTTAAAAAGGAAGCATATTGATCAACAAGTTTCATCCATGTGATTGGATTATGCATGCTTTGACCATGCTTCAAAAGAAGAAAAAATCTACAACAATGTTTCATCCAACTTCACTTGCTTCTTAAATTTCTTCCAGCACTGCTCAGTATAGTTAGCAGCAATCATATTCTGTAAATCCTTCTTTCATATAATTAAAAACAGACATCTCTCGCAAAGTAATCACACTTTAGCCAAATGTTTGATAACTGCAACGGATTTCAGAATAACTAATAATAGATAAATGTTATTGAATGAGACCAGGTAATCAATAGATAAAGAAATTGCTTATCTATGTAACTATTGAGGAAAAGGACATATGATATGTGCCATTGACAGCTGTGCCCAAATATTCTGTAAGAAATTGTGACATGCTATAGGCCAGACAGGAGACAATTAACGCTGCCCTTGGTTATGATGGGCTAGTTGCTTTTCTTGTGGTGAATATCATTGCAGGGGATAGTTCTATCCCGTTTGCAGTCCCTGCTACAACCGGCTGCTTTTAGAAATAGAGACAGACGAAAGTCCCTTTTCGGCTGTCTCGATTTCAAATAAGGAGCCTTTTTTTTAAATTTTTTTGAATGAAAGTGTGAGTGTGCCGATCGGCATACTCTACCATCCATTTTTGCAGACACCCGCCAGACCCGCCTGAGAGAGAGGGGAAGGGTTGGGGTAGTTTTTAAGACCATTTAGACCTATTGTTCATCTAGGCATAAGCAATCGATTACCCAGCCAGTTTGAATTCAATAAGATTTTTGTTCACAGGGTGATAATGTACACGATACGAAGCACGTACACTGGGCCCTTCGGAGTTCTCAGCATAATGCAAAGCCGTAGAAAAACGAACATAACATAAGTAATATGAAACAACCATCCTCTAATATTTTTAGGTAAAATACACACAAAATATTGCCTTAACCCATTGAAATAGTATTCTTTATGAAATTATTGAAATCGTTAAAGTTATTAAGGATATTCCATCTATAGCATTATAATAGGGATTTAATTCATTTATTTGATATAATTTATCTATAAAATATACACTTATATATGCTTAGCGATTTCTCACTTTGGTCTGATTGTCTCTGTGCATTCGTATTATTGTGTCTGTAATAATGTTTTGGTTTTTTTTATATTATAAAGGCTCTAGCAATTATTCTAAACAGTTCACAAACAAGGGAGTAGATCCTCACTCGTACATACTTTCGCTGTTTTTCGCTGCCTAAACCCTACCTTAACTTTTGATAGTGTAAGTACTGACGTACGTAATGGAATAACGTACAAGACAGTCTAACCCGGCCCATACTGTCCAATTTAAATACCTCCCCCCGCCTACAAAGCGTAAATTACGAGTGTCGTATTGATGCCCCCGCCCCTTCGTTCGTAGTTACGATGATGGTACATACATTCAGCGTTACATGGCGTAACATCTGACGCGCATGTACAGTAAATACAATTGGGCGATTTTACGTCATCAGCTAGCGTACTTCGCTCAGGATCTGGCCAAAGCTGTATAAAAGTCACTTTTCTACCATAATGTACCTTCACATGGTCACAGTACTCTTTGTAGAAATCTAGGACTGGCAGAAATGCCATTTCTTAACTTTCTGCAGCTTATTAACAAAAATTCAATAAATAAACAACTAGAATGTATGTTACTAGTAAATAGTGCAAATGCATTACTAAAAAAAATGTATACGTGAGCTATATAAGGGTTCATAGAACAGCAATCTATTATATATGTGAGTTATATTAAAGGTCTTGAATAATACAGTATATAAAGTACACACAGGGTATGTGTCACATTCTTTAATATGTATAAGGTAAACCAGGTTCTGGGCATGGCATACTTACACTGTAAATAGTGAGACCATCCCAAATTGTGCCATACACCATCTATCTGCGGCTAACTAGTTCAGATTTCATACTATAGGAATGATGATTTATAGGCTTTTTAAGGTTGTGCAGGTACAAATAAAGTGCAGTACTAAAACAAAACAAAAAAAAGGTTTTCTAACAATTATAATAATGATGTGTGCACTGTTCATGAAGTTCTGTATGTTTTAATGACCCACAGTATTTATATTAGTATAAAGTATATAGTATTATACTATAGTATATATAGTATTATACTATAGTATATATAGGATTATAAATGACATGCAGTTTACTTATTATAAATAAATGTCATAATTAATACTGGAGGATATGACATTATTAATGATAGGGAGGGAATAGAATAGTTTTACACAGTGTAAAAATTCAATTAAGTAAAAAGGCCTTGATAGTGGCTGGTGGCTTAACAAATATGTGTAATGGACATTTCTTTGTTTTATTTTACAGATAGAATGGTATAGTCTGACACTGGTTAATGGCAGTGTTGCTGGGGCAAGAGAGACAGAGAGAGACAGAGAGAGAGAGAGACAGAGAGAGAGAGAGACAGAGAGAGAGAGAGACAGAGAG
>WWET01000366.1:663200-682089 GCA_011038615.1 Limnodynastes dumerilii
AATAATAATAATAATAATAATAATAATAATAATAATAATAAAAGATGAGTCCATGATACACAAAGGTTGCTACAACATTCCGGTGCGTGGCTCACTTAGCTCCACCTAGTTCCGGCGCGGTGAGACGCCACGAAATGTGTCGACTGCATCCATGAGGCAGGTTTGTTTGAAGGGTAAGCTATTTAAGCACTGTTTGTTGTAAACTTTGTATTCCCTGACGAAAGTTTGATAAAACTGAAACGTTGGAATCTATGACTTTGAGTCTAACCTTTTTTGTATTTCAAGACGGCGAGTGCCATACATCTACATTTGTCTCTCATACATATACAGTCAGGTGCATAAATATTGGAACATCAACACAATTCTCATATTTTGGGCTCTATACACCACCACAATGGATTTGAATGAAACAAAAAGATGTGCTTTAACTGCAGACTTCCAGCTTTAATTTGAGGGTATTTACATCCAAATCAGGTGAACGGTGTAGGAATTACAACGGTTTCTATATGTGCCTCCCACTTTTTAAGTGGCCAAAAGTAATGGGACAAATTAAAACAATCCTAAATCAAACTTTCACTTTTTAATACTTTGTTGCAAATCCTTTGCAGTCAATTACAGCCTGAAGTCTGGAACGCATAGACATCACCAGACTCTGGGTTTCATCCCTGGTGATGCCCTGCCAGGCCTCTACTGTAAATGTCTTCAGTTCCTGCTTGTTCTTGGAGCATTTTCCCTTCAGTTTTGTCTTCATCAAGAGAAATGCATGCTCAATCGGATTCAGGTCAGGTGACTGACTTGGCCATTGCATAATTTGGTTGCTTTTGCAGTATACTTCAGGTCATTGTCCATCTGCACTGTGAAGCGCCATCCAATGAGTTCAGAAGCATTTGATTGAATATGAGCAGATAATATTGCCCAAAGTCACATCATCAATAAATACAAGGGAACCAGTTCCAATGGCAGCCATACATGCCCACACCATGACACTACCACCACCATGCTTCACTGATGAGGTGGTATGTTTTGGATCATGAGCAGTTCCTTTCCTTCTCCATACTCTTCTCTTCCCATCACTCTGGTACAAGTTGATCCGTCTCATCTGTCCATAGGATGTTGTTCCAGAAGTGTAATGGCTTTTTTAGATGTTGTTTGGCAAACTCTAATCTGGTCTTCCTGTTTTTGTGGCTCACCAATGGTTTACATCGTGTGGTGAAACCTCTATATTCACTCTTGTAAAGTCTTCACTTAATTGTTGACTTTGACACATACACACCTACCTCCTGGAGAGTGTTCTTGATTTGGCCGGCCAACTGTTGTGAAGGGGTTTTTCTTCACCAGGTAAAAAATTCTTCCATCATCCACTACAGTTGTTTTCCATGGTCTTCCGGGTCTTTTGGTGTTGCTGAGCTCTCCGATGTGTTATTTCTTATTAAGAATGTTCCAAACAGATTATTTGGCCACACCTAATGTTTTTGCTATCTCTCTGATGAGTTTCTTTTGATTTTTCAGCCTAATGATGGTTTGCTTCACTGATAGTGACAGCTCTTTGAATCTCATCTCTATTGAGAGTCAACAGCAACAGATGCAAATGGCACACCTAGAATCAACTCCAGACCTTTTAACTGCTTAATTGTCCTGTCCAGGAAATAGCTTTTGAGTCGACTGTCCCATTACTTTTGGTCCCTTAAAAAGTGGGAGGCATATATAGAAAATATATACACACACATATCTATCTACATACATAAATACACACACATTTTTCTGCAGGAGATTATGACCATTCTACACAAGGAAAGCTGCTGCTAATGTGTAATGTGTCAGCACTGCCTTTATAAGTTACACTCATAAAGTGTCCATATGTATGGCTCTAATGCACAATCTTCTATTATACTGCTCTAGATTTTCCAACAATTAACCAATAATTACACAGAAAACCAATTGTGGGAACCAGGAAAATAAATAAATACTATTGGTATTAAATGTTTTAGCTACAAGTGCTTCTAAAATCAATATCAGCTGGCGCAGATCATTTCCATTGTGTCAAGGTTGTTCTATAAATATGACAATTCTTTGTAGTCAAAAACAAAACTAATATGCTCAGTCTTGAGAATTTATATTGCAGCTGCCACGAACAAAGCAGAAAATAATGAATTGTGTTCTTAAAAATCAGATGATACATTAAGGCTTTCATTTAACCAAAACCAGAATATGAGTTAATAAACCGTTCCCCTGAGAGTCATGATCTAAGGGAGCAGCCAAGGGACACAAAAGAGAGCTGATAGTGGTCTCTTAACTATTATTTGCCCATGTACAAACAGATCTGCACTTACCACTAGGTTTTTGCATACATTGTGTTCCATTAGTCCAGAAATTTTGAGTAAATTATATTATGGTTTTTCCCTAAATAACTTTTACCATGGGTATTCATTAAACCTTAGTATTAAAAAAAAAATAGAACCAGTCTTTATTGCAGCAGGGTTACGATGCCAGATCTGTGCTCTATTCAGATTTCTCCAGTGGACGAGGGGAGGTAACTTCACAAAATGAAAATTGGAATTCGATGATTCAGGTAACATTGACCTGTTATAGGTTATGGGTTTTAGAAGTCCGTTCATGCTGAGGGTATGGTTAGTGGTATATTCGTTTAGATGCATGGATAAACAGGTCTCTGATAATAAGATCCGGTTAAATTATGCAAAATGTAGTGTTGATTTATTACATTACAGGTTAGGTACAGAAGAATGTCACATGCTTTTTCTACAAAATTCTTGAAATGCAGTATTTCTCTCAATGATAATAGGCAGAATATTGTATTTTAATTAAAAAGTTCAGAGAGTTGCACAGGCCAAGACACCTAACAGTCATTTTAAGGGAGTATGAAGGTGAAAGAGAAACACTAAAATAGACCAGCGCTATCCACCCTTAGAGGACCAGTAAACATCAAAAACCTATATACTGAGAGAAGGGATTAGTTATAGTAGATAACATTCACAAATACTACAGCCGCAAGCTGAAGAGAATGTGCACAAATCTTCTACAAACAAAAAAATAAAAAAGTAAGCTGGAAAGAAATCTGCGCTTATAGTGATGGTGTGGTGCATATATAAAGTGGGCTACAACTGAAGAACATTTACAAATATCAATTTATTATCCACACAACATGCTGATTGGTAATCATAAGCATATAAAGGTAGTGAAGAAGTGTACAATCTCATAAAGCACATGTGTAATAGTAACATGTGCTAGTATGAAGGTGAAAGCACAATTAATTTGGCCTGTTTTAACATATCAAAGTCCTTGAAATAAACAATTCAGGTCTATCCCGGAAAAAAAATAGGACAATTGTGAGACTTTAATGGTGCAAACATATTTAATCCTATTTTTTTAAAAAACACAAACACAAATAATATATCTATCTATCATAGTTGCCTACTTTTGAAAAATAATTTCAAAGAGAAAAGTAAAAAAGCATAGGGGCGGTCCCTGCATCGCCAGTGTTTGTGTATGGGTGTCCTGCAAAGTAATCATTTACACATTTTAAAAGTCAAATATTTCTAGTTGGTGGGAGTTCAAATTATGTAATAAACATCTACAACAGCCTTTGTATGTATTAGAGTGATTTTATGTATTCTCCACACCTTCCTCCTACTCCCTTGTATTCTACAAACTTCCCCTACTCCCCATGCATTCTCCAGACTTCCCTTGTATTCTCCAGACTTCCCCATACTCCCCCTGTATTCTCCAGACTTCTCCAGACTTCCCTGTAATGTCAGCCTCCATGTCTGCCCCCTTAATGTCAGCCTCCATGTCTGCCCCCTTAATGCCAGCCTCCATGTCTGCCCCTTAATGCCAGCCTCCATGTCTGCCCCTTAAAGCCAGCCTCAATGCCAGGCCATTTATTTTTTTTCTCACTTACCTTTGATGTCTTCTGCCTTTCTCCGCCACGCTCCTGTCCGGCTCTCCCTCTCCCCAGCGTCTGCTCTGCGTGTCATGTAATCGCTGATAAGGCAGGGCTCCTACGGGACCAAATCTCTTTACTTGAATGGCAGTGACTGTATAGCTTAGGGTCACTGCCATTCAGTAAAAGGATTGGTCCTACAGGGCTCCCATAGGAGCCCTCCACACTCCCCCTGTATTCTCCAGACTTCCCTGTAATGTCAGCCTCCATGTCTGCCCCTTAATGTCAGCCTCCATATCTGCCCCTTAATGGCAGCCTCCATATCTGCCCCTTAATGGCAGCCTCCATATCTGCCCCTTAATGGCAGCCTCCATATCTGCCCCTTAATGGCAGCCTCCATATCTGCCTCCATATCTGCCCCTTAATGCCAGCCACGTGATCGCTGGTAATACAGGGCTCCTATGGGAGCCCTGTTGGACCAAATCTCTTTACTTGAATAGCAGTGACCGTATAACTGCTTAGGCTAAGAACCATTTCAGATTAGTCCTTGTAATAGAAAACTAAATTACAAAGTACCAAACCATGTACAAATTTTGGATTCTTTACAACACGCTGCCCCATGCCTATTTTGGGGAGAAGGATCTCACTGTATTGATGGAACGAAAATCTGGAAAATAACCATGCACTCCAACTGGACTCCCTATTACAATCTTATTATTTCCATATGCAGGAAAAGAATATCTACCATGATCTGTAACAGTTTTGGCTCAACAATTATCCACGTAATCCTACAAGAAAAGAATCTCACTTATTTTTCTTATTATGGTACATTTATAGTAGACATCTAACATCTCCCTGTAAATGACAAACCACACACTAAAGCGCTTCTTATTAAAATATTTACATTGTTTAAAAGATTATGCTTTTGCAGTTCTTAAATACAGCACATAATGTTTGTTTAAGCTAATGCCTTTTAAATCAAAATTACTCAAAAAATAAAATAAAATAAAAAGATTAGTTTAACAGCACAGAAAATGTGCATCTGCAAACGTATTAGCTAAAACGTAATAGCATTGTAGCACTATACACAGAAGAATGTGCTGTATGGCCATGAGAAGCTATAGCCTGAATATCAGTCAATTTATCATTACTATATGGTTATATACAAAGTGAATTAAACCTATAATTTCTGCAGAATTACCAGTTTGCATACATTTAGATAATCAAATAATTTGGGATTACAAGAGCAATTCTAGAAACAGGGTAGATTGGGCAGGGGGCTTCTTGGGGCTTAAAGTAGTGTGCGGCTGCTTGCTTCGTGCATAGGCTTCCTACTGATAGGCAAGCAAAGAATGATGCCCCCCAGCCGCTCTGACTGTGGATTACATACAATGAAGCTCTGGCTTCTTACATGCACAGTTTTCTGAAATAACCAACTACCCAGGCGTTGTAGGTTATTTATGCAATCTACGTACCACTTAGATAATGTAAAATCTTTAAAGACCGCATTTAGTGATTTAAGTAAAAGGAGGCATGCCAGTGCCACCTTAGGGAAAAGTGGGTGGGGGGAGGTATGGTAAGGAGCCATGAGGGTGCGTCAAGGGAACATCCGCGCATATTTTCCTTCTTAAGAAGGAAAGCATACACAGTTACTTAAGGTAGCCTATGGGCTATTCCATGCCAAATCAACACAGATCTTAGGCTGATATGTATACTGGTATAAGCCTTTAAAGATGCAATTTTTTTATGAAAAATGTGCTATTAACAGTCTTTCAAATTGCATTTGTATGTCACCTAGATGAGCTAGAGTTGGACAAGGTCTCATTTTAAACCTCTTTTCTGTGTGTATATATGTATATAAAACTTAGCATAATGTTTCACAAAAGATGAAAATGTAACATTTTTTTAAATCAAGATGTTGATATTCTCAAAAAGCGCTTTTTAATAAAAAAAAAAAAAAAATTGTTCATACTGTTAAAAAAAAAAAAAAAGCTGCAAATTTTTATTCTGATATCCTCCGCTACAAGAGGTTTCACTTTGAGCTGTTTGATAAAATAATGAAAACTATCTAGGCCTGTACAATACTAGGTTGTCATGGAGTCCAGGGTGAAATGGAGGTCACCCCTGACTGAAACAAAAGAAGATATTGAATCATGAATCACTTCAAAATGAAAGCTCCTATAGCAAGTGATCCCATCATGATAGTATATCATACTATCATATATAGTATGAACAATTTTTAAGATTTTTTTTCAAAATTTTAGTTTTTTTGAAAAAAATCTACATTTTGGCCCAGATCCAGAACAACGCTTGTGAGCAAATGTACGTGTGGCAGAGACGTAAAATCGCCTTTTGGTAAGTACTGCGCATGCGCACCATAGAAAATACGCTCAGTAGCGTAGCGTAATTGTGAATGTATGGGCCATTCACGTATTTGTCACGTAAATACTTACGTGTGGGCGTGCCAATTTTACGTGAGTCCAAAATACGTCTGAAATACGTGAAGTAGGCGGGGGTTTGTATTTAAAGTGTACAGTATGGGCGTGCTTAGCTGCGTAAATACGTGTTGCCCATACGCACATATGCGGATCACTGCGGTGATGTTGGCAAAAGTTAAGGTAGGGTTTGGAAAGCGTATCTTGACAAAATACGTACATTCAAGGGGTGTGCCTAAGGGAGTGTATAGAATTTACGCACACGAAAATACGCTACGCGAATAAACGTACGGCAAACGTAGTTCTTGATCTACCCCTTTGATATAAAAAATGTTACATTTTTCATCAGTAAACATACTAATATATATACACACATGTATACATACGTAATCATATGAAAACCAATAAAATTAGGTTTAAAATGAGACCTTGCCCAACTCTCTAGCTCAACTAGATGCAATCTGAAAAACTGGTTATAGAACATTTTTCATAAAAAATTGCATCCTTAAAGGCATATAACGTTAAAACAAGTGTACATATCAGAATAAGACTTGGAGGTATTCTTTACATACACAGCAGCATTTATTTTACCACATTTCATTACAATCTGAAACGGTCAGGCTGAAACGTCCTCTTCCTACAACTCTCAGGTCCTGTAATGGTCACCCACTAACAGAGGACATTGAACAATCAGAGGCATTCTCAGAAATGAATGTGCTGGCTTGGTATTTGGGCCACCCTCTACCCTTGCCTGGGAATATTTATTTATTAGGGTTTTTATATAATACCATCAGATTATGTAGCGCTTTACAGAGAATATTTCACATTCACATCAGTCCCTGCCCCTATTAGAGGTACATACTAAGGTCTCACATACTTGGTGTCAGCAGCCAATTAATTTACCAGTATGTTTTTGGCATGGGGAGAACATACAAACGCCACACAGATAAGGTCTAGTCTGGGAATCGAAATCATGACCAAAAGAGCGTGCGGCCCAAGCCTAATAACTGCCTGTACCCAAGACCACTCTGCCCCCTGGCACAAGTGCTGCATGTATGCACAATTGCTAAAGATTTTTGTTTGTCTGTTTTTTTTTCATATTGCAGCTGTTAAAGAAACTTTTGCAAACAAGAAATGTTTTATTTAATATGAGCCCCTGTTCCCACTTTGTCAAATTAAGCATAGTTTTCAATTAAACCCTAAAAAGTGCAAAAGTTTGAAACAGGTTATTTAAAACTATGCTCCGTTTAACCAAGAGGAACTTATTTTAGAAATACGGAAATAAAGAATATTAAGACTTTATCAAATATACAGAATATAGAAATCTAAAATATATATCCGTACTATTGTACAAGATAGAGATTCCCCCAGATCTGACCACACCTGTACTTTTTATTTGATATGATATTTTTTATTAGAAAAAAAACCCACAACCTTAGATCCATAAAATTACACCCCAGACCAGACTCACACATCCTTATCAAAAAGTAGGCCCCACAGATTGTCATTAAACATTAGGCCACAGACATTTCTTACTGGAGCTGGACTGCAATATTCTTGATGGATGAATACCACCAACAATAAGCGTGGTCCTACTGCCTTGTTTGGTGAATGGCTAGAGCTATGCACCAGTTAGGATACTGACATCATGCAAACTGTTTGACTGGGAGCTAGGAGGCAAGGAAAGATTGCTCCCCAGCCATTCAAAATAACCTGCAGCCCTACCGGCAATGAAGAATCCTCAGACTTAGTTGCCAGTCAAGCAGTTTGAGTGCAGGGTGGCTGTCACAGGCTACATTCTTCACCCATTATAGAAATGCTGCTATGACCAAGGTGGGTGGTGTAGGCACAGAAGAAATAGAAGGCAAAAGCTTCAGAAATTGAAGCCCAACCTCTGTGTCAAGTGTGGGTCATTTCTATCACAGCAGAACCCTTAACATAACTAACAGTAACACCCCTCTGCATGGAAAACTGTACTGAGTTCCATACGATAGGAATCACAATGCAGAACATCTGGTGCTCACATGCGTGTGCCAGAATATCACCTGAATTGTGGAAGTTGGGTGACCTTCTTAGTTCTGGATTGGCCCTTAGCCTGAACTTATTCACTGGATTTTATGCTGAATAAATATGGGTGTACATTTATATGTTGCTATGCCTTTCATATTCTATTATATAATTTGAACATGCAACAATTTATAATTCTGTGTGTGAGAGTTTCTGATATAGACTAATAAGAAAATAAAAACCACATGTTGACTGTGAAGTATTGAAGTCAATTACACTGACTGCACAATGATTATAGCCTGGAATTACTAAGAACTAATTACTAAGGTCTAGTAACCTGGTAAGATCTGCATGAACAGACTCAATGGAGACATCCAATCCCATCTCCTATTCCCTCTCTAGAAGAGTTCCTTTTTGCTCACTAGTTTAATCAATCTTACCAGCAAGGCCTTTTTTGTATGTTCTTATTGTCACTATTCTACTCAATGGAATACAGGCCCCACACCATTCTTCTGGCCACAAAGACATCATTTCATGCATTATGCAACTCATTTACTTTGCCCTTCTTTGTAACTACCATATGTTTTGCACTACTCTATGTATGCATATTGTTTTTGTTGTCCCCATAGCAAAGCTGTGATTACACTTTGCAGCACTTTAGGATTCAAAATATGGGTAAAAATATGCAATAAAACTAAATCTGAAAAAAATAACACAAATTTTACATATTTACAATACCTTTTATTACATAGGTTGTACATATAAGAACTGTATTTACCCAATGTGAAATGTGAGTTCACGCATGACATGTTAAAATTAGTTGGTACTTTAAATAAACAGTGACTTTAAACAATGACTTAAGCTGGCAATGCACTAGTGGGATAATTGGTCTGATTATCCAATTATCAGGTGATTGGGCCTATTGCTGTAGCATATGGTCAGGATAGATTTTTTCAAAGGCCAATAATCATACCAGAAATGCTCTGGTACGATTATTTGATTTTTGGCTCAGCTATTGCCTAATATAAATTAAGTATATAAAATCTGCTCACTGAACTACTCCCTTTTACGCAAGCACCTCCCTCTTTTGCTAGGATTATCGGTCCAGCAGAAGAGGTGTATAGTATTACTAACGGGACCTTTCCCTAGAGGGAAATCATCCCGATAATCAGGCCTAATAAAGCCTATTTTATTTAGATGTAAAAGTGCACAAAGAACAATCAAGATAGCTATATAAACAATAAGAATTAGCAATTAAAAATAAATGTAATTGCTACACAGTGTATATAATATACATGGAAGATAAAAGACCCACAAGAATCTCTCAGAACAGAGAGCAAGTGATATGGGTAAATGGGTCTTGCTAATTTAATCATCAGCAAATAAACTTTTGAGATATGGCAGTTTGAGTAGCAATTGTTATGTCTCTGTTCCATTCAAATTGGCATCATTGCCAATATCTGGATCTTCTGCCAAACCTGGGTAGTATGTGCACTTGTATGTGTATGTAAAAACATTGAATAACTGGCATGTCATCTGTGCTGCTAGAGTAATTGAGTTGTACCAATGGCTTAGAAGAAAAATGCTTGTTTTGTAACAATAATTCATAATAACTTGTCATTACGTGTGACTTCCATCACAAAAATTTAAGCTAACAGTCAACTGTTTCTTAAGAACTACAGTATCCACATATTGAGAGGATTATTGAACAGGCTTTATTCCGAAAATGACAATACTTTTAAACACCCCAGACAAACTTACCTGTACTGTAGAACTAATCTCAGAAGCAAATCCACCTGTTATTGGAGCTTCATGACTGATTAATAACCTTCCAGTCTTTACCACAGACTAAAAAGAAGAAAAGAGAGCATCACCATAAGAAAATGTTTTCCATGTGCATTTATTTAAAATAATTCTGCAGCAGTTACCTTTTTTGAAAAATAATAACCTTTTAATTAAATCTTAAAACCAGGTCATAATCAACGGGTTTGGGTCCCGCTTAGAACGGCCCTATTGCGAGGAGGCATAGCAATCGATCCATGGAGCACCAACCTTTCAGTGCTCCGAAAAGGTAAGAGAAAAAGTCCCCCACTCCTTCCCCTAATTCTAACCCTCCCCTCTGATTACCCTAACCCTCCCTTCCCCACAGCCTGACCCTAACCCTCCCTTCCCCGCACCCAGGAAAGGTTACTCACCTTTCATTGCGGTCCTGCAGTAGCGTCAGCGGCTGGATATCAGCAGCAGCGGTATTTCCGAATGAGAATAGGTAAAGTATGCCGACTGGCATATTCACCCATTCTGAAAAAAAATTATAAAGAGGCCGGTATTCGAAATAGGGACATCCGAAAAGGAACTTTCGGATGTCGCTATTTCGGAAAGATGATGTTCTAAGCCGGGAATGCAACCGATAATCAACATGACACACATTAAATGAAATCAAAAGCATATTTTAAAACAGCGTAATGCTTATTACTAGGCATGAGACTGTCTAAACAAGTCATTTTTTTCTACTCTTTCAAAAATTCAGTTGGAACCATGCAGCCAATTAGCCCCATACACTGTTCAATCATTGTGCAGTACGGTCAGAATCAATATATATTATGATTGACTCAAAAGGTTTAATTTGAAGTGTAGTTTGTGGATTGCGGTTTATTGCAGATATCCTATATGAACTACAAGACTAGGGAGGAAATCAGCAAAACATTTCTCTTCCTCTATCTGTACTGGCTTTAGATATAAAAAAAAATATTTAAGAAATTAATGTTATTTTTGGAATGGAGTACCCCACACTGGAAGGGAGTAAGAGGTGGTGTTAAGCTCCTGAGCTTTATTTATTACAGTCCTTAAGCATTTGTGGTCCAGCTTCTGACAAAAAGCAAAAGTGATAGGAAAAAATAAAAGACCATATTAAAACATAGTAAAATAAAAAAATAAATAAATATTTATTATGCTGACAGAAGGTAAGGTCGTAATATATATATTTTACCCTTCTATGCCCATCAGAATTAACCTGCACCACTGTCTATATTAAAAGAGTTTTGAAGCAGTATACCTCTATATTGACCCATGTCTGTTGTAAGCCGTAACTTAAGGCTATGTAGTAAGACTTAGGACCGGATCCAGACCCCCGCATGTGTACCACAAACAACGGGGGTCAGGCAGTGTGCACAGAAGAGGGGAGTGAACTCTCTTGTCAGTCCCCTTTCTCGTGTGGACTATACATGACTTAAAGACTCTAGTGTGGATCTGGGGTCCGTACAGCCACGTAAGGCTTAAGACCTGCCCCTACTGTAAAATGTCATTGTTCCCCCCTGCCCACCTTACAGATTTAGGCAGGCTGAGGGGATGATCCACCCTAACAGACAAACAAAGTTCTGCACGTCTGTCAGAAAAACAGATCTGCAATTAGTGTGCGGAATTCGGTTGTAATACAGAGGATAGGATCCGCTCTTTAGACTGGATTCAGAACTTCGCAAAACAGCATTCTACATGCATAAGTACTTCATGTATATGTTCTTCACGTGCATGCATATTGCAGTTACACAATACAAACTAGATTACACACTTTCCGGCGGCTGGGGGGCCTCATGCTTACAATGTGAACGCATTGTGGGTGGGGGAGTGATCTATACTCACAGGTACAGATTATGGAATCACACTGTCATAACTTTGCTTTCACTGCAGATGACTCACTGAGTGCTGAGTGCACTTAAATCTGGATCCAGCTCATACTGTGTACCCATAACCCAGGGCCCAAAAATAGTGGACACACCAATGAAACCGCACTCTCATTAACACCCCTTGAATAAGCAGGCAGTTTTTCCTTCACAGCACTCCGCTCTTCATGCCACCTTACATTTAACCCTGTATTAGCTATTCTACACTTTACCTTCCAACTTTAATTCATCTGTTTTGCCATTTATTAAAGGAAGTTGCTGTACTTTTATGTTTTCTATAACCAGCTGTCTTCTTGGAATGGTTTCCTTTAAACTTGTTTCCCCTAAACTGCAACCTTATTTTATTTATTTCTAATCTCAATAACTTACTGCCTAAAAGCTACATTAAAATTAAAAGCCACTATAAAATCCTAAAACTGTTAGATCCACTTCTAAAAAACAAACAAACAAAATTAACGGAGAGCAGAGTGCTGTTTATGTATACATAGCCAGCAGCTAACAGCTTAGCGCTGTCCTCTGCCAAAAGAGGACAATACTCACTAAGGGGTCATAGATTGAGTGCTGAGCGCAGTCTAAGCGCCCATTTTCTGACAGCTTTCTGCACATGCCCAGAGCAGCTGGCATTCACACACACCTGATAGAGAGAGGTAACATAAAACGTGAATCCAACCAATGCAGGCTCGTGCCCTGACACCTTGTAAAAGGCCCGGAGTCAGTAAGTTTAATAATTACCACGACATTGTAAATGTGTTATACATTTTGGTGACAAATTGAAGGCTACTTTTATTTTTTACTTATATCTGACTTACCAATTATAAAGCAATTTATTTGGTTACAAGTTCTATTTTTGTTATGTATTTGTTTTTTTTGTTTTTTAAAAAAAAAATCAAATTATCTCTGGGTGGGAAGAGGAAGGGATTTGCAAAACAAAGTTAAATAACTTTCATTCCTTGTTTTTAGGCCAGAAAGTGTGAAATTGCTTAGCAACAATATTTTGGATATACAACCTTCCAGCAATATGCAGTAATAGCTTGCAGAAATCAGATGAACGTCTAAAATGATAAAACATTCTATTTTATCATCCTTAATCTACAGGCATTCCATAAGTGGCAATGATCTTTAAAGATGTAGTATTTAGCGAAACAATAAAACAACAAACTACTATCGGGCTACTAAATTAGAAATCCAAAATATCAAAAGGACAGGGTGGCAATTTAGAGAAATACATCTTTATGGCGTGTCATACCATAAAGGATTCCTGCAACTGAAGTTGTGTCAAGAGTCAAGATAAATCAGCTGGTAATGATAGTTTATCAATGCAAGTTAAACAAAGATAAGTATATAATGTTACAGAAGCACCCAGAGCTGGACATAAAAAAAAACTGAATGTTGATTTATTTTAAAGCTGTTTATATTCTTAAGTCTGTTGATTATATTGTACATGACCACATGATGTACAATATCTTCCGTTTTGCAAAATATAGGTTAATCTTCCAGATATTATATCCAGATGTGGTTAGGCACCACAGAGTGCCTAAAGACGCAAAGTTCAAATCCAAGTCAAAGGAGAAATACATTTAAAGATCCATGAAATATGTCCCAAAAGTGCCTTAAAGATTACAGCTTCTCATTACACAAAAGACCTATGTTAATCATGTATTGCTATGATCTATGTTCTACATATCCTTCATGATTAAGTTTATTCTATCTAGATTAAAGGATTGTTTTAAATTCATGAAGTCTCACAGCTATTGATTTTCACTTGCCCTACCAAACACAGTTTTCAAAAGGGGCTTTCCAGTTCCTCTACTATGTCTGTTAAAATAAATTATTAAGTGAAGCAGGAGTTAAACATAGATAGAGTAAGGAGTTCAGAGAAATAATCACTCTTCCAAGATTTTGGCACTAAAATTAATTATTTCACCACTGTTTCCGATCCTACCACACTACATAGTAGAGCCAATTGGCTCTTGTTGTCTTAGCTTTACTTTTTGTTACGTTACACCCTGGATAACCACATACCAGGGCACAGAGTCTAACAGGCTTAGTGTTCATTGGAACCTCAGAGGGGACCGGATTCAGATCTCCACTGCTGCTCTCTGAGTTCCAAGAGCTGCATCAGAGGAGATCCAAAGTCGGATCACCACTGTATCCAAACTACCAAACATGCAAGAAAGTTAAAATCGCAGCAACCTACCTGAATGATATAAGACTATTTTATGCAGGGAGAGTGCAGAAATTTGGATAGCGCGTAAAGGACTAAGTATACCCTTACTGTACACTTTAAATATATCCCTTCCCCCAACAAGCATACCCGATGTATGCTTCCTTCCCATACCACCATCAGAATGACTTTTAGTCTTTTTCTGGCTGGGACCTGCATTTATAATCTTCCATGTTGTTCCAGGTTATAAATGTAGGTCCTGGCCAGAAAAGTCTCATTGTTGCGGCAATGGTCTGGCTGGCCACACCTGTCTAGGCATCTGTACAAGGGTAATGGTTTTTTGTCTGCCAGCCTGATTGTATTATAAGCTTATAATACTCAAGCTGCATATGAAGATCAAGTTGGTAAGTATAAAGGGGTATTATTATTTATTTATAACTGGCCAGTCATTACCGTGTTGTAGGACACCAAAGGCCACAGCAGACACAGGGTGTCAGGGCACAATGTTGCTTGTGGTTCCCCACGTGCCAGCGTGCCCTGGTAGCTATGGGCATGCTGGCGTTTGGAGTACTACGAGCACCGGCATGCTCAAATGGCTTGCTGTGGCCTGTAGTGCAGGGTTTAATATAAGTTTTATTATGTTTCTAGAGCGAGGTTTTTAGGTATTTACCTACAATTTGGTGAAATGCAATTGACCGCAAATACTTAAAATAAATTATTGCATGGTGACTTTTTACTGCACAATATGGGAGATGTAAGACTTACAATATAACAGGGTGATATATCCCTGTCCTGCTAGACAAGATGTGTGAATGTTTACATCATGGCCAATAGGAAAGCAACACTGCAGCAAATTGAATCAGGGCTTATAAATGTACACTGCTTAAGATGAAGGTGGTCAATTCTGACTGTAGAATTCGAAGGTCAGACTAAACACTTTTTTAAAGACTGAACTACAAAGTGCATCTTCAACACAAGGTACACAGGATTCTTTTGAGAGTAGTGGGAACCTCTGATTTTACATTTTGCATTTATAATTATAAAAAAATACCTCCTGCAGAACCTTTTTCTCCCCTGGGAACATCTGCCCTGTTTACCTTTCCCTTACTGTATAGAAATGAATTATTATTATATATTTCAAAATAGGCATATAAAACACTGCTCAGAAAAGCAGCTATGCATGTTTTGAGCATGTGTGCATGAATCTTACTAAATAATATACATATATGACCTAAAGTTGGGACTCTGACAATTTTAGAGTTAGGCCCACCAAACAGAGAAAGTATTCGAAAATGGGACTTTCGGAAGTCCCATTTTTGACAATTACACTCTCGTACCGGAGAGTGTAACCATATAAAAAGATACTCACAAAAGGACTCACTGATGCCCGGTTCCAGAGTGCGTCAGTGGCTCCTCCTGCCAGAACCGCCTACCTCTGATTACTTCTGTTAGCCTGGACTCGGCAATGGCGTCATCCGGGTGCATGAACACAGCCCTCATTGGATGAGGGTAACCTGGGCAACAGCAGCGTCCAGAAACTAAAACAGAAAGAAGAAAAAAATTAAACGAACATTAATAAACATAAATAGCATCATCTGCCAAACAAAAAACTGAAAAACATTGAAACAACCCAAAATATCAACAAAATAATAAAAGAAAACCACAATAACTACAGAAAATATTAAAAATAAAGTAAAAAAAACACAAATAGAATCATATCAAAGGAAACAAGATAAGGGGAGCTGTTCATTAAGACCCACAGGGGCCACTGCATTAATTTTATAGATCCAAAAGCACTCTCTGTGCAGAAGGAGATTGTTGTGGTCTCCACCACGAGTCAAAGGTGAAACATGTTCAATTCCCATCAACTTGATTACTGACAATCTATGTTTCATAGTGACCCAATGTTTGGCCACTGGCTGATCAATGCTTTTCCATCTAATGCAATTTTTTCATTGCGGATCGATGCAAGGTAAGTCTCTCCTTCAGTTTGCGCACCGTCTAGCCTACGTAAATATGGTCACAGGGGCAACGAATAAAATATACAACGAACTTTGTGGAACAAGAAATCACTTGCTTGATATAAAATAATTTCCCTGTTTTAGGATGCAAAAAAGAATTGCCTGTAATCATATTAGTACAAGTTAAGCATCCCGTACATTTATAAAAACCAGAAGGACGAGATAAAGTAGATGTTTGGGCACTGAGGTGGCTTTTCACATTGTTCTTGCATAAGACATCTTTCAGATTTCTCCCTCTAGTGTGACTAGGTAATAAAGAAGAGGACCTCAGACAGACCAAAGCCAGGTCGGTTGTTGCTATAGGCCACTCTTTTAAGAAAAAACTTAAATGATTGAATTCAGACACACAAGGGATCCGGTTTTAACTGCAGTTTTAGGTCTCACAATAAGACGGGTGAGGCTGTCGACTTTCTCCTTCGCACAGTTAAGGGTACTTGAACTGTATCCTCTTTGGGAAAACAATTTTTTAAGGCCGTGTCAATTTGAGAAGCGACTACAGAAGCATCATTGTTAATTCTTTTGATTCTCACAAGTTGAGAAAAAGGTAAACCTTTTTTCAACACAGGTGGGTGATGGCTTGAGGCCAATAACATAGTATTCCTATCTGTTGGTTTGGTATACACGAACGAAGAATTTAATATGATTAGTAAAGGCAGGGTTTTGCAAAAACAAGGCATTTTCATTGGACCCCATCGCACAGCCTTGTAATTGAAGTAACAGGTCTCCATCAAATGCAAAAAAATTGCACGTAAGGACCATACGTAAAAGAGATATGAATAGGTCCACAGAAGGGCCAGCATAGTTGGAATCATTGGTCAACAGGCCTCTCGTTGCTGATAAACTAGCATGATGGGGGATGTTTGAATATAGATTAACCACTTCAATGGTACATAGCACATGGTCATCTAGTAATACTTCAAAGGCCTTCAATCTATTAAAAAACTGAGTAGTATCCTAAAAGTGCAGTTAAAAACAAAATCCCTTGGGTGTCTGAATTCAATTATTTAAGTTTTTTTCTTAAAAGAGCAGCCAGAAATCTTTGGCCTATAGTAACAACCGACCCGACTTTGGTCTGTCTGAGGTCCTCTTCTTTATTACCTAGTCATACTAGAGGAAGAAATTTAAAAGACCTCTTATGCAAGAATGATGTGAAAAGCCACCCCAGGCCCAACCCATCTACTTTTATCTCATCCTTCTGGTTGTTATAAATGTACAGAATGCTTGACTTGTACTAATATGATTACAGGCAATTCTTTTTTGCATCTTAAAACAGGGAAATTATTTTATATCAAGCAAGTGATTTCTTGTTCCACAAAGTTTGTTGTATATTTTATTTGCTACCCTGTGGCCGTATATACGTAGGGAAGACGGTGCGCAAACTGAAGGAGAGACTTACCTTATATCCATCTGCAAAAAAAAAATGCATTAGAGGAGAAAAGTATCGATCAACCGGTGACCAAACATTGGGTCACTATGAAACATAGATTGTTAGAAATCAAGTAAATGGGAATTGAACATGTTCTACCTTTGATTTATGGTGGAGACCGCGACAATTTCCTTCTGCACAGAGAGTGCTTTTGGATCTATAAAATTAATGCAGTGGCCCCTGTGGGTCTTAATGAACAGCTCCCCTTATCTTGTTTCCTTTGATACGATTCTTCTATTTGTGATTTTTTTTACTTTATTATTGTTTTAATATTTTTTGTAGTTATTGTGGATTTCTTTTGTTATTTAGTTGATATTTGGGGTTGTTTCCCTGTTTTTCAGTTTTATTTGTTTGGCAGATGATGCTATTTATGTTTATTAATGTTAGTTTAATTTTTTCTTCTTTCTGCTTCAGTTTCCAGACGCTGCCATTGCCCAGGTTACCCTGAGTGTTCACGCCCCCGGATGACGCCATTGCCGAGTCCAGGCTACCAGAAGTCATCAGACACACTTAGTAACCAGGTGTGGTTAATTTGGTTAACTCGTTTGTGAGTACCATAAATGAGGCACTCATGAAGGCTTGTATAAATGAGTAACAATGTAACAATTGTTTATTCAAACAATTCTCAACGTTTCAGCTGTCATAATGCAGCTTTCATCAGGGGTGCAATAAACGAAACATACATGAAACAAACATCTGTATACAACATATTTATAGTGAAAGTAAAAAATACTCACTCCCGCTCTAACCCACGAGGCAGCCTCTGCCCGGGAACCCCCGCTGTCAGAGAAGCCACTCCTACCTGTCAGTCCAGGCAGGGGGTGGAAGACAGAGGGGCGAGCGTCATTGGCTAGGGGGTAGCATGGCAACAGTACACAAACTGTGATCGCAACAACCGCACATCAATGCAATAGTAATAAGTTGTTACAATATAATGAATATCAAAATCAAACTTATAATCAAAGCTATATATGTTTCGTTCCTCTAGTCTTTCTTTAGATATTGTTACACAGGTCATGCACCAATTTAGTTGCTCTATTTTGTACAGTCTCCAATATATTTATGTCCATATTTATGTCCTTCTAGAGCTGTGTTTCCCAACATCGGTCCTCATGTACCCTTAGCAGTCCATGTTTTTCAAATCTCCTTGCTGGAAGTGTGTTCATATCTGACAGTTAGATTTTATAAGCACAACGAGTTGGATCCAGACTCAAGTAAGTGCTTGAAATTAGTTAATCCTGGGCTAAACAATGTTTATTTC
>WWET01000366.1:686596-705990 GCA_011038615.1 Limnodynastes dumerilii
TCAGCGTACCCTTAAGTCCAAGTGGGAGTCAGATGTAAGACCTCAGAGACGCAGCCGGGACGTCCAAATAGGCAGCTGTGCTCCGGATCCTCTCCACAAGAAGTACGGGGATGTGAACTCGTCGTCCAGGGGTCTCTCTTGCCGTGGTCACTTAACGTGTTTCGGGCTCCGCCCTTTTTTTAAAAATATGTTTTATTAGTTTTTAATCCCGGTAAAGATTGTTTGGAATTTTTAAAGTGATTTCACAGAGTTCCTTTTTTAGACCGCTGAATACACTTTATGTCTGGGCGTTTTTTAATCATGTCTCTCTTTTCCTTTATTTTATATCATGGATGCCTATGAGGAATCATTTAAAGCTCCGTATAAGAAATTGTTCTCTTAAAACAACATTAAGGACCTAACAAGTCTTCCACCATCGTTTTAAGAACTCTTTAGAGACCCCATTGTGTTTCAGGTTTTTATGCATTAACCCTGTATGCCGCAATATCATAAATATTACTATTGTTTTACAGTCACACATATCAGCGCTTTTCTCTCCTCATATTTATTCCTTTTTGTCTCCATTTTTTGGGGTTGGGTACCCCTGAGTGAGAGATTAGCTGCAGATAGAAAAGGGCGCTTTTAAATGTGATATTTTTTCATTCATATATCCAGGACCAGGAATATCCCGGGGTCTATCCCGCAGCGTTTTAAGGGGGTTTTTTTGTTTTTTGTTTTTTTGCAAGATTTTGTGAGGCCTTTTTTAATGTTATGGGTACAGCAAGCAGAGCAGTGGGGGGGAGAAGTTTCATAGCAGCATGCTGTTAAAAACAATAAATGTTGGTGCTACAGTTTACCACTAGTTTTACATTGATGGCTGCATTAGGATACCCGCAGAATGCAGAACACATGGTCTCGTTATTTCTAACGTACTACACTACATTTGCAAGTGTACAGCCGCTGTCCTTGTTATTTTGCTATAGCCATCTCACAATGGTGAAAACTATATACCCCAAATCATTTGCCACTACACAGAATTATACTCTTTGGTGGGACATCAGTGTAAATGGTCAATGAAATAACTGAAGCAGCCTTATAAGGCATAATAAAAGAGAAAATAATAACTATAAATACATCTCACAAGCCTGTATTCTAGCTTAAAGAGTAAGATTAGCAATCCATCCATTTACATATGCCCTGGTTTACTACTGGCAAAGTATTCCAAAGTATAAACATTGTTCATTTAACCACTCTACTGAATTTCCAGGCTTCGTTTGCTCTATTTTTCTGGTGTGTATGGAAAGAAAGAAATACAGAACAATTTCTCTTAAGGTAGTAATTTCATAAGTTTATTTTAGTCTCAATTGACTACACTAGCCACATAAAAAAGGTGTGGATGTGCCTTTTGGTTTATGTATTTTGGTAAGTAGAATGGGGGAAATTCTAAAAATGGAAAAGCCTAAGACCCAGTGGAGGTATACTTTCCAAGTAAAGCAATTAAGATGCCAATGACTGCCCATTGCAGAAAGGAAGCTGGCCTGGCATGAATACACTGCATGAACAATAAATGCTATAATACTAAAATAATAAGAATATGAGAAAATGAAGCATAGTCAAAATGGCAAGTTTTAGTATTCTAAATATATAACCTAGGTGTAACATAAGTAGCCTGTGCTCATAACTACATGTAGTGCAGGAGGGCCCACACTATAGTTGTAATGCTGCTAAGGATAACAAGAGTTATGCATACTACTTTCTAATTACTCTATTTTACAAATGCTTCTGTATTAATCACACTAACTACATAAATGTCACCAAACTCATAACTGATATAAATACATAACTAACTCCTCCTATGGCTTCAGAATGTTTCAAGCCCTTTGATTTGCTCAAATTAAATTGAGAAGGATGTTTGTTCATTGGCTAATTCAAAAAGCAATGATTACAGCATGTATAACAATGTATGTATGCGTTATTATGTAGTGTCACACTGAGATTTTAACTTGTGACTACTAATACCCATATATATCTGTTATATTGTAGCAGGTGGTTGAACATGAAGACTCACAAAGATTTAATTTTTGTTTGTGAAATGTCTCAACATTGTCCTGTGTGCAACTGATGACATTGGTTGGTAGCATATTTTAATATTTTGTTGGGTACTAAATTATTGTAAATAACAATTAAGTTTTAACATTTAATATCCATTCCTTCCACAATTTATTTGGGTGTGAAGAATTACTAGGCAGTGCCATTAGTGCATCTCACCCAAATGAAGCATCTCTCGCTCTATCACTTGTTTTACTTTATGATACTAGCTTCTTAGTGATAGCAACCCTCTAAAATAAGAAGGTTTCACTGTGAGTCTATATCATCGCTTCAGTTTGTTTGGGATTTGTTTTTCACCCTCGCTAAATCTAGTCAAGTAAACCAATTACTTAAAAATGTTGTAGAAATCTATTGTGTATGAAAAATGGAAATTGTATACTTCACAGAAGTCACCTTTGCAGAAATATTCTGAACAAAGAATACTATTTATACATAACCAGCTTGTTCTTAAGCTGCACATCACCTTAGTTTAAGTGCCCTACAGGCATCTGATGCTCAATGGGATGTAAGTTTGAAAGTTCTATAGATCAGCTAAACTCAAAAACATTTTCTGCTTTTAACTCCTAGGGCAGAGCTTAACATGAACTTTAGAGGTGATATTTAAAAGTGATTTACATGATTGTAATTCTGACATTTTACATTTAAAATGGATTAAAAAAATAAACAATTGCAAATGAAATCCTAGTATGGTTTGCATTTAATGTTCTATGAAAAAAAATAATAATAAACTAAACATGTCAACATTAAAAAAAATTCTAATACCCAACATATTTTGCTTTCTACGACAATTGTGGGTTTTACAGAAATCCAATAAAAATTCGACGGCTGGATTCAAAACGCTAGAGCTGCTGCAAATGTCTAATGGTGGTTTGTTGCACAATCCTAAATCTCATTCCCCTGTAGCGTATGAAACGTCCGGGTGCAAGACCCTACGTTAACAGTTACGCACTGGCCCCACAAAAATTGCTGGTGATGTGTAAATGAGGATCGTACTTACCGTATTTTTCGCTCCATAAGACGCACTTTTTCCCCCCAAAAAAGTGGGGGGGAAAGCGTGTGCGTCTTATGGAGCGAATACTGCAAAAAAGAGTGCACGTTGGGGATCCGAGGCGGCATCCGAGCACAGCTTGGATCTCTGTGGCCGCCTCGGAAGACGTCACGAGGCCGAACTGCAAAATCTCGCGTCGGATCTCGCTGGATTTTGCATTCGCCGCCGGATGCAGCGCGGATGAAGGAGCAAGGGAATGTCGCAAAGGTAAGAAAGTAAGAGTTGGGGGAGCTGGGCACCAATTCATTAAAAAAATATATTTTTTTTCCTGTTTTCCTCCTCTAAAAACTAGGTGCGTCTTATGGTCAGGTGCGTCTTATGGAGCGAAAAATACGGTAAGTGCTTAGCTAAGTCCTTACTGTACAATGTACATACCTCCCACCATGCTTACAACATACATTGCAGTGGGACTTGATTCTGAGGAATCAGTTCTGGGCTAAAAGCCTTCTAGCCATGCATGTGCACTCCACATTTGTGGTCGTTTTCCAGTTAAATAGAGTGAAAACTGTAAATGGAAAGTCTGCATCTGGTTCAAAATAAGTACCTGCTGTCTAATGCACAAACATTCAATCATCACAACAACCTACAAACTCTAGCCTGGTTCTCCGACTTACTGCTTGAATAGTGTCCCCTGAGTAGATTTAAAACTCCATAAATAAGTTATTTTTTCATTTAACTTTTCATTTTACTTTAGGAATATTTAAATAAAGTCAAAATATAGGACTACTAGGGGGGAGAGCTGGACACATGATCTCTAGCCTGGTTCTCCAAATTACTGATTGGAAAGTGTCCCCTGAGTAGATTTAAAACTCCATAAATAAGTTATTTTTTCATTTAACTTTTCATTTTACTTTAGGAATATTTAAATAAAGTCAAAATATAGACTAAATACCAAGAATTTCTTTAACACAACAATTATTTGGGAGACAGGAGACTTTACATGATATAATTAGTGCTCACACATCAGTCAATGTATGGATGTTCATACTTTTGTTTGACCTTCTCTTCCCATTTTTAATTTCCCTTTTCCATCTTTCCCTTTATTTTAATAACATGACACTTTATGTTTATTTAGTTTGATGTAACTAGGTCATTCTTAATTACAAAGTCTAAATGGTGGGAAGAATTCTTAAAGGTGTTATATCCCATTGTCAGGACTCCAGGGTTATTAACTTCAAGTCCCTGGGGTTTTCTTTAGCTTGGGGCCTAGATAGTAAATCCTTATTTAATATACAGTCAAAATCTCACCTTTTGCTGCCCCATTATTGTAAAAAATCAATATTTACATAAAAGTGAGCTGCACATTGAGCTGTACTCCTGAGCCAACATTATATCACTTCAACAAATATTATCACCCAGTTACTTATTCCCACAAGCCAAATGTTTAAACTAGTCAAAACAATCCATACATTTTTCATTGTAGGAGTTTAGGAGTTTTAGAGCATATATATGAAAGAAACACTATTTCCTAAAGGGAACAATGCTTAGCTACAAAATAAAAAATATATAATAATTAAAAGGCTCCAGGAAACTAGACAAAAATGTATTAAGTAATTGAATATAAATAGGATAAAAACAAAAATGGACTTGTGGGCTCTATTTACCTAGAGAGCTGAACCAGGCTCCTAATCACTGCGAGACTGGCAGCTTCACTCAGAGAATTTACTATTTCTCGGTGAGGTATCGTGATAATCTGCAGTATGATTGAAGACGTACGCATGCGCAGTGACTCTTTTGCAGGACTTTGAAAATTTCAAGTCCTGACCTGAAAAACACTGCGTATACACAGTGTGTTCATGTCGGGACTTTGAAATCTTTAGTAAGACATGTCGCCCGGACAAGTAAGTTTGAGCTCTTTTTTCTCTTCTAATTATTGTAAATTTCTGTATGTATTTTTCCAGATTAAAAAAAACAAAATAAAAAAAAAACAAACACAAATAGTAAACATTCTTATTTAATTTTACATGCATGCATGTGCATTCCAGCGGTCTCCCCATACATACCCCCCCTTTTGTTCCCCCCTAATAACAGCTATTAGGAAGATGGAAAGTGGGGAATATGGCGAGATCGCTGAAATTATTCCAACAACACTATCCTGAGATAGCGTTATTTTTACACCGGGGGCGGAGCGTAAAACTTCGCTCTGATATTTAGTAAATATAATAAACCGTTGGCCTGCTCTGAAATGAACAGGCCTGCGAGGTGATGCGATATTTACATGTATCGCCATGGAAACTGCAGTTTTTCATGGTGATCCATGGTGTGTAAATACAATGAACTTCATTTTCATATGATAATGCCCCTTTTTAAATGAAAATGAGCATTAATGCATGAAAATGAGGTTCGTAAATACAGCCCCTAAAAGGCTTAGCATAAAAAATAAACATTACAATAATAATAGTAATAATTAAAAAATGTTTCCACATTCTTACTTGGGATTACTTGATATTTTAACAAAAAAGTTTAACTTATCTAAGGCCACAATATACAGACTTCCATATTAACAATCCCTTTTACACAGGAACATCAACACAATGGGCTGGATTCAGAATTTAGACTTGAAATTAAGAGAGGAAGGTTACTCTTGTGCAAAACCATGTTGATTTCAGGAGTCAAGTAATTATATGCTTTGCATGCAGTGCATACTGACCAGTGTTACTATTACACTGTTATTTAGATTTGGGATAGTAAACGCCAATTCTCAACTCTAATACTGTTTGCAACAGATGAAATATGACTCCCCTGCAATCAACATGGTTTAGCCCAGGTGTAACGTTCCTCTCTTAATTTCAAGCACTTACTTAAGTCTGGATCCAGTCCAATATGTGTAAATAGAGCATTTTACTTGATTTAACTCGATTTTTGAAAGTGTGTCCTAAAAGTAGCAGTTCAGCATATTTCTATACACATAATAAACATTCAACAGAACAACAGAATTGTTAAGAACTATGAATCTTGCAGGCAACACTGAAATGAACACAAATCCAGGCTAACACTAATCCGGTAGAGGAAGCAATCTCCGGTAAGAAAATGTCATTACCGAAAAAGGGACATCCAAAAGTTCTTACCTTTTTCTACTTTTTTTAACGAATGGGTGAGTATGCTATTCGGCATACTTCACCCATTCACTTTCGCAATCTACGATATCCCTCCGCCACTTGTTGCCAGACCAGGGACAAGTGAGTAAATTATCTGTGCGGGGTAGGGAGGGATGGTTAGGGTCAGGCTACAGGGGAGGGAGGGTTAGGGTCAGGCTGCAGGGGATGGAGGGTTAGGGCTAAGCTGTGGGAGATGGTGGGTTAGGGTCAGGCTGCAATTAAGGGAGGGTTAGTGTCAGGCTGCCAGGAAGGGTGGAATAGGGTTAGGGTAAGAATTAGGGAATGGACTGGGGGACTATTTTTTATTAACTTTTCAGAGCACCGAAAGCTCGGTGCTCTGTGGATCGATTCCAATGCCTCATCCCATATGCAGTCTGGGAGAAATCTTTATTTTACAAATTCAGATTTTCTTTGCGGGGACCCACACCCATCCGGTAGCATGCGCTTATGGATCCAGTTGCTTAATTTATTTACTACTTGTCCAGACTTGGTTCCGCTGACCAGAACATACTTGCTTTATCTTACTGCTATTCTGATCATCTTTGCGATCAGAATAGCTTTAAACCTTGTATGCCCACGTCCATCCATTTAATTACAACAATGTTTTCATGCTGTCATACCTTGCAAACTGTTTCAATATCCCATGGCAAGATAGTCCTCAAGTCAATAACTTCACAGGACAAGCCAAGCTTTTCCTGGGCAATAGATGCAACTTCTCGAATAACATGAACCTGAAAGAATGTTATGCAATTTGTCAGCAAGTAAAAGAAAAGGCACAGTAATGAGTGGAAATCAAAAGCATATTAAACATAAATATTTCACATTCATATGAAAGTAACAAATATCTCAATTTTTCCCCCTTTTCTGTAGTCAGAGCTGCACAGTTTTAAATATTATTTATTGTCTAGATCAGTGGTTCTCAAACCAGTCCTCATGAACCCCTAACAGTGCATGTTTTCCAGGTCTCCTTGCTGGAGCTCAGGGTGCTGATCCGGATCTGCATTTACACAAGTGTGGGTCTGAGCAATATTATATTGAATTGCAAGTGGAGGCGAATTTAGCGATATCGTGAAGCAGAATTAGAGTTGAGAGCCGAAGTATCTTCACTTCACTAATTTAAAGATTAAACATAAAGCAATGCATTGGAGTTCTACGCGCAAAAGTTGAATATATTCCCTGCACGCTAAAGATTTCAAATTAATTAGCATTCCATGCATTGCAAAATGATTTAGCCAAGTTGTATACTTGCACCTCTTTAGCTCTTACTACCAAACTCTGCCCCCAAGTTGTGTCATTGTCCACGGGGGGTACTCATTAGATCACTTGTGACTGTGACTATGACTAAACTTATAAAACATGGACTGGGGCCCCTAAGAATCCCCTGGTCTAGATGAGTATACTAAAATTATTATGCAATATATAGTATTTTCAACAACAAACTCCCCACACACCACCACCATTCACTGCAATATTATTTCCTATAGTATCAAAAACTATTTAAGTTGTGTGTGGTTTTTCTGAGTAACGTAAAATACTGAAACAGCTAGAAATTTGCAAAGAGTCAATGAATGACAAACATATTTGACTTGTAGAACACTCAATTCGAGGTTAATTATAAAAACTGCACATGTACAAAATAAATTAGAGAATTCCCTATGGCGCTTAGTCTGGACTGTGTAGTGCCCCACAAGAAGATAGACACCTAGAGCGCTATTCCATTGACCTCTGCATAGCTAGTAAGAGAAAAAAAATGTACAAGAAATGCAGAATGTGCTAAGGGTCAACCTAAACACACAAATTCGTAGTATAAATAAACATTTATTAAATATAAAATAACAGTAGATAAAATAACCACATAAAGTGCAGATATATGCAGGGACTACAAAAAAGCTTGAAATTATCATAAATAACACATGCTCCGGAGCAATTGGATCAAAGTAGGTTTTTCCGAACCGATCAGGCTAGTGTGCATACTAACAATAAGGGTATCTTGCAGGTAGGTTATATAAATAGATCCGTATAGAACAAGATCCTGAATCGATTTGTGTCTGCCAAAGATACCATTAACTGCTAGCTGCATTGCCAGCACATCTCTACTTACATATCTCCTACGAGCTACGATTCAGGATCTTGTTCTATACGGATCTATTTATATTACCTACCTGCAAGATACCCTTATTGTTAGTGTGCACACTAGCCTGATCGGTTCGGAAAAACCTACTTTAAACCAATTGCTCCGGAGCATGTGTTATTTATGATAATTTCAAGCTTTTTTTGCAGTCACTGCATATATCTGAACTTTATGTGGTTATTTTATCTACTGTTATTTTATATTTAATAAATGTTTATTTATACTACAAATTGGTGTGTTTAGGTTGACCCTTAGCGCATTCTGCATTACATGTACAAAATAAGACACTCATTGCACAAAAACAAAAAACAGATACACAAAATTTTCTTTTAAAATAAAGAACTAAAAAACAATATACTAACCTGAGTACCCCAAGAGACCAAAGTAACATCATTCCCCTCTTGAATAACTTCTGCCTGCGACAAGGGGATGTAATATGGTTCCACTGGAACTTGCTCAACTAGAATAATAAACACAAAGAAAAGTGAACACAGTCATTTTATGATTTCCTAAACTTATTTCTTTCATGAGGAATATTGAAACAAAAAAATCAGTTTTATGTAAAAATATTCAGCAATATTCAATATATAGCAACAGCAATATATTCAGCAACAGGACAGAGTCAGACTCTTTGATTTTCCTGCAAATCTGAGTGTCATTCGTCTTAAATCTTGATGGTGTTTGAATGGGTTTTTTTTTTATCAACTGATCAATTAACAAGGTTGTGTGTCTGCAAAACTAATAAGGGGTAAGACTCAAATTCAGAAACAATCTGGCAGATGACAAACACAGAGTGTCGCTAAACACACAGAGTCAGAGGGTAGGACTCTGCAATACAACCCACAAGTAGCGAGATGGAACACACAGCTGGGGATGCAACAACAGACTTAGTGGAAGTGTGAGATGAAGACACACACTCACCTAGGAAGAGAGAGACACTAAAAAAGTGAGGCCCGGAGCTGCAAGCAAATGCAACCACGCCTCACACACCATAGAACAGACAGACAAGGGAGACAAAAGGAGGTCTGGGGTGATGCTAGGAATGCAGATGGGAAGGTAACCAGAGACAGCAGGAAGAAAACAGAGGATAACCAAAGACACATAGGGGTAGATCCAGAACTACGTCCGTCTTCCATAGACGGACGTAATTCAACGAACAATAGCTACTGCGCATGCGTAGTAGCTATTGTACGTAATCTGTGTATCGTTTCGATACGTAGATTGCGTATATGCGGTCTAAAAGACGTAGTTCTGAATCTACCCTGCGGTCTAAAAGACCGCATATACGCAATCTACGTATCAAAATAATAAGCAGATAACGTACAATAGCTACTACTCATGCGCAGTAGCTATTGTTCATTGAATTATGTATGTCTATGGAAGACGGACGTAGTTCTGGATCCGGCCCATAGATCCAAACGCACAATGTACACACGAGCAAGAGAGCAGGCAAGACGCAGGAGACCAAACTCTAAAACCAGCAATGTGGGACCCACACTGCCAGCTATTTTAGACTCCAGCCTCCAATCAACTCCTGCAGCCAGAAGTGTGTAATGATTGCAGTCCCAGCTGGAAGATAGAGAGACCAGGAAGAAATAAAAACAGACACTGCCACAATCAGCAAAGCAGCATATAACAATTTTATGACACAGGGAGCATTTTCTGGGCCTTCCAATGGAAGGATTTGGATGACATCACATCCCGATTTAGATGAAAACATCCCAATTAGTGGGTTTGAATAATAAGGTCAGTTCTGGGAAGAGCTTGGCTGGAAAGGGGGCATAGCTTATATTGAATTAATTGAATTAAATGAAGTTATTAATGTAAAAGTGATTATAAAATTGAGCAAAGTTGGGGATTAGGACTTCTGTCAACAAAAACTAAAAACTGAGCAGCCACCTAATGGATGTGTTGGACGAACTGCTAATTGATTTTTAAATGTTGGTAGTAAAACCCCAACTTATTGATAAGTTAATAATTTGAAGATCAAGGCAACACTGCATACAACTGCTAGTACTGTATAAACTGCAAGACAGAATGAGGCAAAGAGCACAAAGCACCAACATTGATAAATCAATGGGCCTGATCCAGACCTACGCTCATGAAACGTTCATGTGCATAGCGTATTTATGCCAACGTACCTACAATGCACTTCCCTTGGTCGTACTTAGTTTTGCCTTCTTACGCCCAGCAAACCCTACCCTAACTTTTCCGATTGTAACCGCGGGCGTCCGTAAGTTCAATGCGTAGTTACTGTACGTTTTAAATGCCTCACCCAGCCCTCGGTGCGTATTTTGGGATTTCGTATGGCAGGCACACCCCCCCAACCGTATTTACAAAGGTATTACGATCAAGGCGCATACGCTCAGAATTTCAAAGCGTAACATGAGTGTAACATCTGCCCCATGCATGTGCAGTAAGTACAAATGGCCGTTTTACGCTTACGCATGTCGTAAAAACGCACCCAATTTTAAAAAGATGCCTTATTTAAAAATCACAGAGTTATCCACATGGTGCAAACAAACCAACCCATAATATTACAACAACTGCACTTCCAACAATACATTACCATCAACTAGTCTATACGGGAATTATAGGAGGCATCACACATTTGTAGCACCCTTTATGAATTTACCCTCGAATCTCTCCAGACTCCCATCACCTGAAGTCTTCTTGGACCTATTACCCTGAACCTAACTCAGCAGACACTCGTTTTTCTTGTGGTCATCTCTCACACATTATTTTCTCCAATTTTCCCCAAAATAGAAAACATAAATCTCCAGTCACCAACAGACAGTGAGCATGCTGCTCACATATAATGCAGTGTTAACTACACAGATTTCTATATTTAGTGTGGTCTCTAATGAAAGACTTTGCTTCTGCAATACTAAATATATCATTTTCAGACCTGCTTTCCTATTTGTGCATGTATACGAATAATTTTGATTTCAGGATGGGAAATGACACAATTCCATTAATTATATCTACAAAATCTTTTATAATATATATGCAGAACTGAAGGTGGATTAAAAAAATTTAAGAGAAAGAAAAAAAAAAACCACTATAATTACCTTACACTATACATAAAAAAAACACACAGGCAATTTGTATGCGACAAAGGACGGATAAAAAAAACAGGTCTGAAACAGCCGAATTTGATATGATTAAAAAAACACGCTTTGGTTTCTCAGTTTCCTTCATTTTCACCATAGCAACCACTGATGCAAGCTCTATTCATTCCTACATCGCTTGCTGCATGTCACATGTGATACAATAAACTACACAGCAAAGGTCAAAACACATCTTAGAAGGCTCTCCATTACACGTCTCAGCCAGAGAATGTCAAGGTGACTCATCTTTCTTCCATGGATTCTTTATCATTACATCCTTCTTGGCAGTAATAAAATTGCAAACTTTAGCTCCAACCTATTAAGGGTATCAGGACACTATGAATAATACAACTATGTGATGAAAGTTTGATGTATTTCTTTTTCAAAACTTCCTACAAGTTTGGAATGCCGTGATCTTGCAAAGTGTCCCAGTGGAGATTTAGATAGAATGTATTATTGCAATGAGGAAGCTATTAGAAGGCAGAGCAATCATCAAACTGCATGCTGTATAGTTCAAGTCTGGTATACTGAACAAAGGCAACAAATGTACTCAAAGGAAGGAGCTTGGCCAGCAATACATAGGCTTTTGCAGGCAGCTGGAACCTGTAGTTTTAAAACACCTGAAATGTTACATGTTGTCTGAGATCTGTATTCTTCTCAAATCACCAGCCTAAAGTAATGTCATGCAGAGTGCCCTACAATGCAAATAAATACATAATAATATCATTTTGGTTTTAAAAAATTCTGTTCATATTTATTTATGTACAGTTAAATATAGATTAAAAGATTGTTAAATTAATCAATCTGCTTACAAATTATGTTCAGTGTGCAATGCAATAGTAAACAATTCTCATTGTCAATGTCTGTCCTAAATTAACTAGTTCTTATCCTAAATTCAACATTGTAACAATGACCTTGAATGAATTGTTCTTGTATGGGTTAGACCTATTGGAATCAAAAACAAGCATTCTCCCTTAGGTTACAAAATCTTATTCCAACAAAAAGTGACTCTATCCACCATGTTCTTGGAAGGTCCTGACCCCCTAGCCTATAGGTGACTGACCTGTGCACATAAAACCTGAGGTTTGCAATGATGTTAATTACGACACTATCCCCATGTATATATTGTAATTTTTAGACCTTTTGGAAGATAAGAGAATCTCAGAGACACTCCTATGAAACGCATGCTAATCTTATCTGATATGAAACAACAAAAGGATCAAGTTGATGAAACACTTATTTGACCTTTAAATTGTACAAACGGCAGTGAAAAAATTAGAAACTCAAAAAAAAAAAAAAGTTCTGGCACTGAAGTCCTCCCTTACTGTACAATCTGCTCTCCCCCCTTCTTCCATGCCATAGAGCAGAAGCACTTCTGCTTCCAACTCTGACCCAGAAGTCCATCCTGGTATATCCTTGTGCTGTGGCACCCATGCACGTGTCGCAGTACCAAAAGAGGGTGTTTTTTTCCAAACTTAAAGATCAGATATACCTTTACTGAAAATCAGAATCTAGTCTTTACTTATTAGGTCCATATTCTAATCAGTCCAACTACTGAACTTGTGCAGTAATTCTTGATTTGGGGCTTCTGGCAAAAAGCCAGTAGTGCACTAGTGTATATTTAGTATTGCCCTACATGCCCTCTTATTATTGAAATTGGACACTTCCTTACTCTAGGAATAACAGAAGTGTCGAGATACAGAAAAAAATAATTGTGGGAGTCTCTCTGGTTAAATTGTGTGAGGTTAGTTCAATTTATTTGTGCAAACGCTTGTGATATATGTCCCAATGCAGAAAAAATAATAAGCCTCGCTTTCATCCTTGGCCTGAATACAGCATTAAACCTATTACAACTAATGCTTTCATCTGTGAAGAGCACAGGGCACCAGTGGCGAATTTGCCAATCTTGGTGTACTCAGGCAAATGCCAAACGTCCTGTACGGTGTTGGGCTGTAACCACAACCCCCACCTGTGGACGTCGGGCCCTCATACCACCCTCATGGAGTCTGTTTCTGACCGTTTGAGCAGACACATGCACATTTGTGGCCTGCTGGAGGTCATTTTGCAGGGCTCTGGCAGTGCTCCTCCTGTTCCTCCTTGCACAAAGGCAGAGGTCGCAGTCCTGCTGCTGGGTTGTTGCCCTCCTACGGCCTCCTCCACGTCTCCTGATGTACTGGCCTGTCTCCTGGTAGCGCCTCCATGCTCTGGACACTACACTGACAGACACAGCAAACCTTCTTGCCATAGCTCGCATTGATGTGCCATCCTGGATGAGCTGCACTACCTGAGCCACTTGTGTGGGTTGTAGACTCCGTCTCATGCTACCACTAGAGTGAAAGCACCGCCAGCATTCAAAAGTGACCAAAACATCAGCCAGAAAGCATAAGAACTGAGAAGTGGTCTGTGGTCAACACCTGCAGAACCATTCCTTTATTGGGGGTGTCTTGCTAATTGCCTATAATTTCCAACTGTTGGCTATTCCATTTGCACAACAGCATGTGAAATTGATTGTCAATCAGTGTTGCTTCCTAAGTGGACAGTTTGATTACACAGAAGTGTGATTGACTTGTAGTTACATTGTGTTGTTTAAGTGTTCCCTTTATTTTTTTGAGTAGTATATATATAACGCTTCACCTTCCACCTGCTACTATTCAAATCTTCCAAGCAAACCCAGTGTTGGGAGCTGGCAGGTGCTGCTTCTCATTGATGACCTGGTAACAATAAAATTGTGTTGCACTAGGGCCTTGTGCCATATATTCTTCTCTCATCCCTTCCACCTACATGGAGAGACTACAGGAGCTGTCACTCCAAGAATAGTGAGTGTACACGTGCACAAGGATCCCGAACTGAAGGCAGGCAGCGCCGCACAGCTTCTGAACAATCTCGTAGATGTACGGGAGCAGATGGTGATTGCACGTCTCACCCACAAATGATAAGAGAATGCCTTTGTCAGGAAAGTAAAGTCCAATTTTGTTGGGGAAAAGTCCTCTAATTTTAAAGCACCTTAACTCATATCCAGAGATTTCATCAGAAGGAGTGCGTAGTGCTGTTCATCTGTCCTTCCCTATTTATGTACCTAGTAATTAGGCTACACCTGAGAATTAACACTTTATGTTGGGAACGGGCTTAACTAAACAGAATAGTGAGAGTTACATATTATCACATCAGATACAGATCATTAATATAAAAATATATATGCAATATATAATATACAAGAATAATTTAAAAGAAACAGGACCCATTCACAATTTAACTCATAATGAGAAAAAATTATAATAAACAGTTACTCACAAATTAATAAAACATGAATAAAGAATTAATAAATGGAGTTGAACGTGATCATACATAGGGTCTATATACAGTATAATGATAACAATTTTACACACACAGACTATATCAGAACAAACGTTTACAGTATAAAAGAAAAACATCTTTTTACATTTCTTCCAAATTTTTCCAAAGTACTGTGTAATTGGATCATATACAAACACCCATGAACTATTACATTCACATAAGTGATACCATGAGGTATTTATGTATACATATGTGCACGCCTGCACACACATGTACGCATACACACAGATGTATTTTCAAAACAGAAATATTAGAACAAAAGTATTATAACAGAAATAGTATAGCAAATATATAGGAATTAATTTGTTAGGAAGAGATTTTCCTCATTAGTCATATTGAGAGATCAGATTACACAAAAAATAATACTATAAAGTAAAATATAGAAGGAATTCGTTCCCAGAGTACTCGAATAGCAAATACAGGCCTTATCTCTATTCGCTAAATGTGGCATAATAGCAAATACTGAGCCGCAGAACAAGTGCTCTATAGTACTAACTAAAAGTTAACAATAATTAAAAACCTTCCCATTTCCCATGGCTTAACAAAAGTATCCATTTATAGAGATAAAGGATATTCCCGGTTAAATAACCAACCCAAAGAGGCTAGAATAAAATGAAATAAAATAAAATAAAGAAAAATTACACCAGCTACTCAGGAATTACCGAAATCTAGATCAATGGTCCCATTGAGGCCCTCTGGACACAACGTATTCAACGTATGTACCCGGAAGGCCTCCCTGATACATCGAGTACGGTACCTTTCACCCCCTCTTTTAGTGGGGAGAATGTACTCGATACCAATTACTTTAAGGTCAGAGACCCTTCCTGCATGATGAGCAGGAAAATGTCTCGCCACACTATGGGTTTAAACGGACTTTGTGACATTTCTTTTATGTTCAAGGAAACGGAGTCGCAACATTCGGGTCGTACGCCCTACATATTGGACTCCGCATGTACAAAACAGTAAGCATATCACATACTCTGTGTTGCAATTAATGAAACATTTTAGAGGAAATTTTTCCTGTGTAACAAATTATTCAAAGTGTGTTGTTCTATGGCAAATAAAGCCACAGGTCCTTATCCCACCTAAAACAACCCTTCATAGGGGGAGGAAGCGAAAAGGCCAAGGGATTGGAAGGGGAAGGAGAGTTAGCCTGGGATAATTTAAGTACTTTGGCACTTTTAGTTGGATCAAAAAAAACTTGGGGCCAAAAGATTTTTTTAATTATTGGCCCTTTTATAAACCACCTTCGGTTGTTCAGGTAAACAAGTTTTTTAAACGTGATCAAATTTAAGCATGCGATAATTGTTTTTCATAATTCTGCTGATATGATGTGCTGCCTTGTTATGCTTTGATACAAATGTTAAATCAGTATATGGATTATTTGATCCAGTCTGATCTATTGTAGCATTAATTTTTTGATTCAGTAGTATCACCACCTTCATCTGCAGAGACCCTTTTGTGTTTTAGCAGATTCTCTTTATCTAGAGCTAGTGTGTCTTCTAGGGCCTTTTCCAGAAGTATGTTGGGATACCCCTTTTCCCTGATTGACCCAACCAAATTAGAGGCCTGAGTTTTAAATGTATCGACCGAGGAACAGTTGCGGCGAAGTCTCCGCAACTGTCCCCCGGGGATATTGGTGAGCCACTGTTTTATGTGGTTGCTTGAAAAGTCAAGAAAATTGTTAGTGTCGACCGGTTTCTGGTACGTACACATAACCTTATTGTCTACAATAGACAGGGATATGTCCAGAAAATCAATAACTGTAGGGTGTTGGGTGAAGGTAAAAGGTTAAATTAAACATATTTAAATTGAGTGAACTGATGAAGTCACTGGCTGACTCCGCCGAGCCATCCCAAATAAAAAACATATCATCAATGTAATGGCGATAGAGGACCAGGCGTGCGCCAGCCGCGCCTCCCCACACATGGGCATTCTCAAAGATGCCCATGTATAGGTTAGCAAAGCTAGGCGCAAACCTGGTACCCATCGCCGTTCCAAGGATCTGTAAACAAAAAGAGTCGTTAAACAGAAAATAATTATGAGTTAAAATGAAAAATATAGACTGTAAAATAAGTTTCTGGTGCCTCTCAGAAAGCTCACCTTTGGCTTTCAGATGGGTAGCGACCGCCTCCAAACCATCATGGTGAGGGATATTGGTGTAGAGGGCCTGAACATCACAAGTTATAAACCTGTATGTAGGCTTCCACTCCACCTTCCCAATGCTCTCTGAGAGGCAGCATAATTCTGTAAAAAGGAATCAACATAAAATGAAAGATTAGAAGTTAAGGAATTACTGCCAGAAATGATGGGACGACCTGGCGGGTGGCCACGACTTATGGATTTTTGGTAAATGATAGATTGGTACAACCGAAAATTTAGGATATAAAAAAATCAAACTCAGACTTGGTGATAATTCCATCAGTCAGGGCTTGCTGCTGATACTAAATTGTGGGATTGGACTCTGACAAAAAGTTTTATTCCCGTTTAGATAGTTGACGGTTGGCTTCCAGTAAATATTGGTCTATGTCCTGGATAACCAAAACGCCCCCACTCATCGGCTAATGCAGCTGCTTTCTGTGGGGTAGTGGGATTTCGGTCCGCCACCCACTCTCTGATTTCTGGAGCTATTTTATTCATCAGCTGCTCCAATATAAAAATGTTTTTAATGTCCTTTACGGTCATGGCTTCCTTTCCTTCTAGCCACCGGTCGCAGTTTCTCCGCAAACTGCTAAACTCCGTATTAGAAGCGTCAACGCTCCTAGTCATGGTCCTGAACTTAACATTGTAAGATTCGGGGGTGACCGCATATCGAGACAACAATACCTTTCGAATCTCCTGGTAGTCTCTCCCCTGCTCCGAGCTCAGGGCATGGTATGCTTCCTGCGCTCTGCCCGTTAAGCTGGGTACCAAGTATTTTGACCAGTCAGCCGCAAGTATATCATGCATTGCCATCAGGGACTCAAATACCTGAAGGTGCCTATCAATGTCCGTGGCTGATTCCTGAAAAGGTGGTACATCACAATATCCCAGTGGTGGTGTCCATCTTTCTTCCAGTACGGGTGCTGCTGCAGGTACTATAACTAGGATACCTAGCACTGCTCCCAATACTGCTGCCCTCTCATGTGGGTAAGCTCTATCTCCCAGTATCTTGAAATAAAGCTGCAGCTGGTCTGTGTCTCCGACGGCTATTGCAGCTGCTAGGCTTGTCACCACCCTGGATCCATTATTGGGCCCCTCTGATGGGTCCTGAACAGAGTCTTCCTTCACCCCAGGGTGTTCAAGTCCCACTGAGCCAACTTATCAATCATTGACAGCCTGGTATCATTTGGGGTGGTCTCAAATGCCCGTTTCTCACAATAATTCAGCAGATCTCCTTTTCTGAAGTTCCTGTATTTGTACACTGCTGCCTCCAATCCACGGAGACCTTCCATCTCCGTGCACGGAACTGTGTAATCCCACCGCTAGCCACCAGATAAGAAGATAAAGGTCCTTCAGATCACTCAGACACGGAGTATATGGAAATCCAGACAGGTTTATTAAAAAAAAATAAAAGAGTAATGGCATGAAATGAAGTCCAGCACAGCCACAGTAACAAGTCCCACAGTAAAGAGATGAGTCCAAAACAGCAGCCAGGCTGGCAGGAGATTAGCTTCCTACACCAATGTCCCACCAACTGCCGCAGTCACACACCTGTGGTTTGCAGGGATGTATGACCATATATGGACTTCCCGCAAAGAGGGGGAAAATCAATGTAGCTACAGCCCGCCCCCCCCCCCCCCCCCCCCACCCCTCTCCACGTCAATATCCTGTAGTTAGGCTTACCTCTAATATAACCCATACTACACATTACACCCTACATATAACATATAATAACTACATAACACACTCTACTACAGCTACAGAAACCCCATATTACACAGATATACCACCCAATACCTCAGAATAATAAACAGGGCTAACAAGTACAGCCTGGGTATGGATTGGGATAAGGAGTGACTCTAATTCCCTCCCCCAGCCTGTTTTCTTTACACATTTCCCCTGTTTTGGACTACTGGCCAATCAGTAGCCAGCAGTACCATAATAAGCTCCAGCAGCACCATTCTTCAGTGCTGGTTATAGTCCTAGAGTTCTAGTCTGTGTCCGGTTCTGCTGTTCTTCTCTGTCTGTGTGCTCTACCCTTGTGCATTATTGTAATTTCTGAGTGAGTGGGAGCCCTTGTGCGTTCTGTGTTGCTCCCAATCTCTGTATTCTTTTGTTCTGCTCACCCTCTTACCAGCTTCCTTTCCGTCTTTGCTTCTTTTTCTCCTTTGGGTGTCGCTTCCAGACGCGACCTGATAGGTGTGCTGCAGCCCAGCCTATCACCACAATCAGGGGCTCTAGTGAATACCATGCTCTAGTTAGATTTCATGCCCAGGTTGTGGCTCCCATTCTTTGCAACAGAAGAACAGACTTGTGAGCACTTGTTATCCTGTTTGCTTGTGTGTACAGTATATATACTGACATGTAAAACCGCAAGTTTTTTTGTCTATGGAATTTCATAGCTTTTTATAAAGCTAATATAT
>WWET01000366.1:725673-747031 GCA_011038615.1 Limnodynastes dumerilii
ACCGCATATACGCAATCTACGCATCGAAACGATACGCAGATTACGTACAATAGCTACTACGCATGCGCAGTAGCTATTGTTCATTGAATTATGCCCGTCTATGGAAGACGGACGTAGTTCTGGATATACCCCATTATTAGTATTAGTGGTGTGGCATGGTCAAATTACTCCTGGTAATGTAAATGAGTTTAAAGGATTAGCATAAATATTTTACAATGTACTCAAACTTTGCAATCACTGTAACCCTCAGAGAATGATCAAATCCAAAAATCATTAGGATTCACCTACGACCTGCCCAGTCCTGGAAGACCATCAAATGCTCATTACTTAGTAAGGCAGAAAGTCATCCAAAACACCCATAATGAACCAATAGAGCACATTTCAGTGCAGTCATCAGAGTGTAACAAGCCCCAAGCAATCTGATTAATGAAAGTCCTTTCATTTCTCAGAAAACACAGGTAACTTAAGGTGTGGATTTATTTTGGAGACACCAAAAAGTGAGAAAGATTAGAAAAACAAGTGTTCTAGAAGCAGGGGCATTTTAAGAAGTGAGGGAGCTCTTGTGCAGGATTTGTACATGCCCCCCCCTCCCCACCGAGACAGGACTGTCCCAATTTGGCTCACCTACGGACCGCCCCTACATGGCTCCCCTACACCGGACCGGAGAAGTGCGGATACATGTGTATCCACACCTAAGTAAGTGTGAATCCGGTCCTGTATCATCAGAGAACCTGAAGTTGACCTCTGCAAATAACATCTTATATTATACAACTTATAAAATAACCACACTAAAATAATAAAGGCTTCAGCTAGAACAAATCATTACTTTTACTTTGGACTACCTACTCTGTACATTCTGAATGTCCCAATTCTCGGTCTAAATCTATGACACAGCAATCCTTCTTAGAATGTAGTAATAACCTAATTTAAACAGCGCACTGTGATATATACACAGCAGAATACAAATGTTTATAGTAACTTATCTTAATGTAAATACAACAAATGTTGATAAATAATAAAACTAATGCTCCGGTCCCAGGTTGTGAGGGGTCTGCTGGAGTTTGTAAACGGTTCTTAAAGTGAAGCAGTTGCAGATGTCCCACACTTTACACCTGTGGTCTGTGACTTTGTGGCCAACAGGATTTAAAGGACAAGTCAGTTTAAATGATCTGCAAGCCTTTGAATGTCTCAGACCTGCGACCTGATTGGCAGGAGTATCTCCTGGAAATATATACTGGGATATAAGCTGGCCTAAACCATCTATTTTGTACTGGAATTACACTGTGTTTAAGGAAATCTGTGAGGAGGATGGGTTTTCTAAAGGAGATGTATTTTATATACTGGGTTTAATATGGAGTATAGAGGGAAATGGAGGGAAATGTATATAAAATACTCTGTTTACACTATGGGTAAGATCCATACAAACAGCATAACTACAGTGGTTGCAGGGAGCACAGGTGCGATAGTTTCCACCCTGCCCTCATGGAGAAAATGCTTTAAACGGTCATCTAGACTTTAATCTGGCACTGATGATTAGGTGATCTGCAATCCAAGATCATTTTTTTCCTCAAAAGTGCTTGTGTGTACAGAAGATTTTCTTTGTTGTAACAGGAAGACTTGGTTCTTTATTAAATACTGTAAAATAGTTATTTTATCTGGCCAAACTATTGGAATTCTGGAAATAGGCATACCATATATTTATCTATAACAAATAAAGACATCCATTGTAGCCAAAATTGCCCTTTCCTGTTATAAGCCAATGTTAACAGCCAAACAGTAAAGTAAAACATCTGTTAGTAGATTTAATAGGAAACTTTAATTTAAAAAGAAACCAGTTCATATTGACCATAAAATCTTATATAAAAAATATACTTGGGGCTAGAAAAAAAATATATTTAATAAATATAATATATATTTCACATATGTTGAAGAAATATACATTATATTTATTGTGTATTATATTAATCTGAAAAGAATCAAGCCACCCATCAACGTTCTTCGGTATGTCATTCTGAGGCTACTATTCTTTGGGCTTACAACAATGACCCAATATGTACAACGATATTAACTTTTAAATTATTTATAACAAAATGCTTAACGAATTAGCAGAATGCTTATAATGTAAGTTCATAAAGAAAAAAATATCCTATTTACAAATGCAGTCAATTATCTTTAATAAAACATATATATCTTAAAAAGGTAATTTTTGCTTGTTCGCATTGTAAAATAGCTTGTGCAGGAGCAAATTTATTACTGTATTTGATTTTATTATTATTATTATTATTAAGTTATTATTAATGATAGAATGAACACAATTGTCACAGAAACGTATTAAGCAGTAGAAAAAGAATGATTTATTAGAATTTCCATATGATGTTTGTTATTTTTCTAAACAGACACAAACACATTTAAGACACAAACACATTTTAGACACTAACAGTAAACTACAGTAGTTACGTAAAAGTGAACACAGTCTGTTAGGAATTAGGAGAGAAAATAAAATCGCAGTTCAGACATTACAGAAGGCAGTGATTGTAACATGTCTATGCTAGACCATAAGAAAATGATCTCGAACCTGCTATTGCTCATTCTATAAACGTGTCATGGATTAAAGCTTTCAACAACTGCCAGCAAAATAACTGTTCTTTCATTAAAGTAACTTTAGCTGAAAGAGGTCACCATGTTAGAAGGCAAGCAGGTACATGTGAACTAGCCATTTCACCAATGTCAGATTAACATTCTGCACATACTTTATTAGCTCTCAACTAAACCCTATGTAATATTACAGTACAATTTACAGTAAGAAAGGTTTTATTTATATTAGCGATACCTCTTGATCTTTATTATGTCAAGGAGTTATTTGATTTACTTAGTAAAAGAAATATACAGAAAATTCAAACCTTCCAGCTTTTATTTATATTTTAATCAGTTTAGAGGCAGGATATCATAGGAAAAGACATGGTGTTAAAAAGGAAAAAGGATGATGAAATTAGGTAACAATACCAAATGGGAAACAGTATTCTTAAATGGAAATTAGGAGAAAAGACTGGCAACACACTACAAAGACTAAGCTATCACAGTTCTCCATGTGCTTGGGATCTCCATTTCTACTGCCTCACACATTTATTGCCTGATAATCGCATAAACCATCTCTTGGAGGGGATATTAAAGCAGCAAACTTGTGAAACCCAATGCAATCATGTAAAATATATATATAAAAAAATTAAATAAATGTATATATGGCCTGCAGAAATAAAGAAGATGCCATTAAAATGCTACATTGTGGGATCAAATACTACATAAATTGCCAATGGTATAAAGATTAAGATTAAGCTTGCAATATTTTCAAATAACTATAATAAAAACATTAGGAGCAGATCAACAGACAGCATGCTGGTTCTGTATGAATTAAAGGTAATAATTATAAATGTTATAATAATTTTATGCAGCTGTTACTTACATTTTACTTACATGCACTGCAGCACTATAGGGTGTGCACTCACTAATGCTGCAGATCCAGAAACAGCTCGTTTGGAAACTGCAGGGAAAAGCTGTGCTAAGCGGATATGACTTTAAGGTGCCATTACCCAGTAAGGCGGTGCATCATGGGAAACTGGAGGAGTCAGCCATAAGAAGAGTGAGAACCCGCAAAAGGTAAGTGGGAAAAACCGGAATCGGGTGTAGAGAGACAGAGTAGGGTCGTCCTGAAGATGGGGTATCTTATTTTTGGCAACTTGTTAATTTTTTGAAAATTTTAAAAAAGTTCAGCTGCTGAATTGTTTTTATTATTGTTGGCCTGCACCTAAGATCTATATGTAGCATAGTGCTCATTGAGCATATCAATATTGTGGTCACAGAACATCTTGAAATTAGAGAGATTCTTCCCAGGCACCCTAGAGGCAGGCAGGTTATCTGGAATTTGGACAAGTGATATTTGTCATCAGTTCCAGTCAATTTTCTCCTTTCCTAGCTTGCCTCAACATCGTCATAAAAGGAGCAAAACATGGTAATGTCTATTTAAAAGGTTCACCATGGAAAATTTAATGTGTTTTCAATAAGTCATTTTTTTTTACATTTGCTGGTGTGGAAGTCATGTCACACATGCAATGACGCACCATATCAAAACTGCTATCCACACATATATATTCACAATTTAATAAATAAAGGTATTAGTCATACATACAATCTTCCATTCAGAAATATATTTAGTAGTATACAAATCCATCTGGCTAACAAGTTAAAAGCAACTAATAACACCAAGCATGAACCCAGTAATTTACCTTCACAGACTGTAAAGTATAGAGTTAACATGAACTTTAGTTTGTCCCACCAACATTTCTTCCAAAGTCATAATTAAGTCTGTATTATCTAGAACAAATATACAATTAGATGAAGTCACATTGGAATGGGAGATGTTTTTATGAATCCATTTTATAATATGAACCCCTTTCCAATCTGAATCAGTACAGAAGATCCTTTAATTAAAACCTTAACATCTGTTCTAATAAAATAAAATAAAACACACACACACACAAAGTACTAGGATAGGTTTACTAATCAAATTAATTTTTTTTACATGTTAAACAATTGATTGCACTAACATTTAATTAATGTAGTGGTGATCAGTAAAATATATATTTAAAAAAAACAACAAGATCCAGTCTAACACAGACATTACTTTTACTAAATCATTCCAAAACAGCTTTTATTAATTACCTCCTTGTATCTACATGTGAATATTAACCAGGGTTTTAATATTATTTGTTTATATACACTTGAACATAAACTTAAAAAACATTTCATTAAAGCCAATTATTATAGTAGAACTAGTTATTTATATTACTGACTACAAGGACTTTTTAAACTAACTGCGTATTTATTTAAATTGAATAAAACCTCTTAAGAGGAGGGTGATCAATAACGTAAAATACACAAATTATTAACACATAATTCTTGTCAATATTTTTGTGGAAACTAGCATGTGCTGCTTTTCATTATAGAGAAGACCACTCACTTTTAAAATCGCCAATAAAGTGATATTTTAAATGGAAACTAGCATCTTGCTTACCTTCATAGACAACACCAACATTGCTTCTTAATATTGCAATACATTTCAAATTACTACTTCAAATTTCAACATACAACTGAATGTTTTGAAAAATAAATGAATTGAAAATTAGTATGGAAAAATGATATCATTTATATTGTATTTTTTTCCTCTTTCAGTCAATAGTGAAATATGTGGAAAGAAAACTAAAGTAAGATTGCCTTCTAGTGATCAAATCAGAACACAGCCATGACTCAACCAGATGCATACATATAGCATTCATTCAAGTTTCATATACAGTAAATAAACTCAGAATGAGTATTTTTGTTCTTATTAAATGGAACTTTCCAAAAAGGTCGTAGCTGATTCATAGCAAGAATTAAAAAAAGTCATGATATTAATGTATATGGCAGTCACAGTTTCAGAGGGAGAATGCCACTGCTTCTGCACAGTTCTGAAATATTTTGTCTAATCGTGTTACTAATCGTGTAGTGACATGAAAGGTCATTCAAAGCACCAGAAAATAACGCTTATTTATTAGAAGGGGTCTAATGATCCAAAGGAAACCCGGCCACAGAGCTGTTTTAAGTGTGAGGGCACTTGTGCAGGACTTGTACATGCCCCCCCATGGTACCCCCACAGCACCCCAAAATGTATTTATAAGAATAATCACCATACGCAAATGTATTTAGAAATCGGGCTTGCATATTAACATACAAAATACAGGCTTACTTGTTTGCTTACATATACAAATATTTTACCAGTTTATTTTTCAATTTCCTTTCCATACTTTTGAGTTCTCAATATAATGCTGTACAGCGAATACACAGGGCCAGATTCAGACATCTATGTATCTATCTATCTATCTATCTAATATCGATGTATTAGCGTACATAAATGAGTTCTGGACCATAGGAGATCAGCTATGTAACATCTGTCAGGTGCATGCACACTTCCCTCCAGACACCCAGCTTCCACACATAAAGGCCCTGATTCAGAGTTTGAAAATAAAGACCGGATCCAGAACTAACAACATCAGGGGACTTATGCAAGTCATTTGCGAAAGGAAGTGCTATGCTCAAATGTAATGAAGAAAGTTGTATTTGTCCTGGCTCCTTCAACATCTGACATGGGAAAAGATAGCACAGATCTCCTTGGAAGAACCAGTTATTCACCTACGCGTTTCCCTTCACAATGAACATTCATCAGGGTGTAGCATGGGTAAGGTAAGTATGGACCACCTATGTATAGTAAATGGTTTGAGTATGGTGCAATAAACTTATTATGACACAGAAAAACACTGTAACCTTATGTAAATCATTCAAATGTAACAAGAAACACCAAACAGCATACACATAATTGACAAATTCATAAAACGGGACTTACTGAAACAGAGGATTAAAAGCGTTATACATGATGGTGAACTCTAGTAAATTAAAAACAGGGAAAGTTACAATCAGAGAAGTCAGCAGCTGATATATTACCGATTTCCGCTTGGTAAAAAAAAACCTAAAAAAATAACTAAGTATCTAAGTAACATTTGAGCACAGCACTTCCTTTCCATCTAAATAATTACGGGAACATTGTATTAAGCCACCACAGCATCTTATCAAGCTGCAATTGAGGTAATCAATAGTAACCAAGGTATATAAAGTATGATGTAAGTGTATACATATTTGATGAATTCATACAGCAGGACTTGTTTAAAGAGGATTAAAAGCGTCACATTGTAAATGATTGTGGTCTCTATTATATTGAACCCAGAGAAAGTTACAAAAAGGACAGCACCTGATGTTACTTGATCATACAGAGTACAAAACTTACAGGGTATATAACTCAATATACAGAATAACAGGAGTAATTATCCAAGGAGTCCCCTGGGTCCTAAAATACCACCGCCGCCTATGATCCCGATGCTATGGATGTAGTCTATAGTAACTAAAAGCATACATGGTAAAAAGAAAGTGTCCTTTTCACTTGGAGACCCATGGTAACATGAAGAACAATATGGTTATTTTAAGCAGGATGCTTTATCGCAACAGATCATATAGTGCACCCATATTATCATTAGTAAGGTGATTATATTAAAATGATATTAAACTCTACAAAGTTTATCGGGAGAATTTTGAGTACTTGGTTTTAAAAATACAATAAAGCTCAAAATGGTTAAAACATAATCGCTTAATGAAAAAATTGGGAGCTATATATGGATGATCTGATGTGTACATAAACTCTTGTTCCACTTTTGTAATAGTGTTTCTTTCCTGATATTTTGATAATAGAAGACTAATGATGTTTGAAACTGTGTTGTTGGATCTCCTTTTAATTTTTATACATTTGTGTTATTAAGTTGTCTCTCTTTTCCTTACATAATCATGTTTATTGAGTATAATAATTTCTACCCCTTTATCTGCAAGTTTGATTATCACTTCCTTATTTTGCTTATATTGTTTTTAGTGCCCTCATCTCTCTTTCTGTAATGTTTTTGCAGATCTTTTTCTTCTCTATTTCTTCTCAAATGTAGTTATAAAAACTTTCCCTTTGGTTGGGAGACCACCTTGGAATATCAGGTACTTTAGAGTTCAGATAGATGGACAGGGGTCCTTTTTTTGTGTTCCCACCATCATATAAATAACACCCCCTTGTTAGTTTCATTATTATACCTTTAAGTTGTTTGGGGCCACCAAAAGCTCTCATGTTATATTTCCTAACTATGGAGAATGTGAAGATAGATTCAAGATGGAACATACAATATCTGGTGTTCCATCACACATATCGTTACTCAAGATAAGACCTTTGTTAGTAAGCCAAGTTATACATTTTTGTACCATTCCTACAGTTGGTCTGGAACATATTGCTTTATGGTCATGTGTTTCTCAATAAAAAAAATACATGAGGGCCCACAGTCTTATTATTTTATAAATATTGGTTTACCAAGTCCATACACCTTATCCTAGTAACCCATGCGGTTCATATATTTAGTAATGTGGAATATGTACGGCACCAGACGATCCTTCTGTTTACATACCAGCAATCAATAGGTTAATAGCCATCCCTGCATCCGCCAAAACATATTGTTTTATGGGTATATGGGTAAATGCGGGTGTAGGTTGAAAACTGCAATACTCACCACTTTAATTACCCTCTTTTATAATTTTTATTATAAGTATAAAATCCCATTTTAAGTTGTTTGGGGCCATCTAATGCTTTCATGTGAAGTTTTTTTAATCACTGTGTTCCACCTAATCTCCTAACTATGGAGAATGTGAGGATGGATTTAATATGCAATATCTGGTGCTCTATCATATATATTGCTGCTTAAGATAATACCATCATTAGCAAGCTGCAGTATAGAATAAGGAAATATTTGTTACCGTCCCTCTACTTACATACCAGTAATCAATAGGTTAATAGCCGTCCATGCATCCGTTGATACATATTGTTTTATAGACATATTGGTAAATGCGGATGTATGTTAAAAACCGCAATACTCACCACTATTCATTACCATCTTTTTATCATTTTTATTATAAGTGTAAGTTCCCATTCATTAGTGTTTGTGTCCTCAGAACGATGTGTATAAAATGTATTTATGTAATTATCATCAACCATTAATAAGTAAAATTCAGGATCACACGTAAACTGTAAGGTAGAGATCCTAAGGACCATAGAAGATCTTTTTGCTTGGCAGCTTGGTCATCACAAGGCGCATGTCTGACACATTCATCAGCCGGCGCACGTTCTTTCCACCCTATCACAGGGCCTGAGGGACAGAATAAAAGGCTGCATCCCACACATGGACAACATCACTTTGAGAAAAGGGCACGTACTGCCCAAAACACGTCAGTGGAAGTTGGCACCGAGGACAGTTCTTATCTCTCCAGGAGGACATATCAGACTACCTTGGAAGTTACACCTCACCATTGTCCGGACATATGTGGTACCCAAGAACCCTTCATACTACCTATGCGTTATGAGGTCTATCCTGTCAGAAATTTTTATCATATTTATTGACTCCTATTGATCTCTGCACTTTTATCAATTTTATTCCATTCTACTGTTTGATATTTTTCCAAACATGTTACATGATTTATATGTGTTTTTATTATGTTTATATCCAAATGAATGAAATTGTCTTATGTCTTCTCTATTTTTCTGCATGTTTCTGTCTTCTGAGAATCCAGTACAGATCGCTACCAAACCTCTTAAATAAGGCTTCTATAATAATTTTTATTAATAACTTTTGATTTTTAGTGCTTAGTCTCACTTGTTCAGTAAATCAGCACCTTTTTTTCCCCACCTAAAAACACCAGTTTACCTTTCTCTTGCAAAGGATATAGACCGTCCAGGTGTGGGGGGGGGAAAAAAGAAAGCAGATCATCTAGCGCAAATACACCCCTCCACACAAAACACTCTATTTACATCATTCTATATATACCTTGGTTACTATTGATTACCTCGATAATATGCTGTGGCGGCACCTTAGAACCCAGGGTACTCCTTAGATAAAACTTTTTACAATGCTCCCGTAATTGTTTATATTTAGATAGTTTGTTTTTTTTACCAAGCAGAAATCAGTAATATAACCAGCTGCTGACCTCTACAATTGTAACTTTCCTTGTGTTTATTTTAATAGAGATCACCATCATGTAAAGGTACTCTAATACCCTGTTTCAATAACTACCGTTTCATGAATTTGTCAATTGTGTATGCTTTTGGTGTTTTCACAAAACACGGGTCTTACTGTGTGAGAGGGCACCTGGCAGCAATGCTCTCTAGCCGTGCCTTTTCATCAAGGAGGTACCACACTCTGTAGTGTGCTGCACCAAATTGGTTTGTGTCATCGGATTTTATCCAGCTGTTCAGATCGTTTCTCCCACTGGCACATGATCCAATCTTCCAATCCTGGGTGAGGGCGCTCTATTTAAAACTGGAGCACTGCAAACAGTGCCAGAACAACTTGGTCATTCAATGTGCCTGGTTCTCCCCGAAGGAAGCGCTTCTAACTTTCAAATCCAAGTCCAGCCTGTTCCAGTCCAGTCCAGTCTAGTTCAATCAAGTGTCAAGTCCAGTCCAGCCTGGTCCAGCCTGATTCTGTCATCTTTTCCAGCATAGCTCATGAGCAGACCCTACATAAGGTCTCCTAGCTTCCTATGTGGGGGAAAAGGCTGGACTCAGCATGGAAACCCCACTGCTACAGCAGATGTCACAATCTGGCCTATTATTATTTTGATAATATTATTATTAGACCATCCTGTTGTAAATGTAGTAAGACTTGTGAAACTGATACAAAGCTTGCTATTATAGTGCTAGTGATAGCCATACATAGGTTATTCTTCTCTTTGGTTTATAAACGTTTTCTTTTGTTTTTTTTATTCATTAAGATTCAGATTATTCAGATTCATTAAAACGTAGATCTTTTAAATGGACATTTATGAAAAAGGACATATTAAATACAGATATTACACCATATATGTCAAATCTATCCCAGCAGTGCAAGTAGTTTAAAGTATCATAACCTGGGTTATTATATTTGGTAGTGTAAATTCAATACAAGCCGATGCGGGTGTGGATCTCCATCGAGAACGGACAAATTTCAATAGGGCCATTGTCTCCCACAAAGCAAACAATTGGCAGACCACAGAACATGGTGCTCTGAACATTAAGTATCAAATCTAACGCCGACCCTTTCCCTAATCCTTACCCTACCCATTTATTACACTAACCATCCCTCCACCGCAGCCTGACCCTAACCCTCTATTCTCCAGATCCTAACCGTAAACACTAGTAGTCCTTACTCACCTCTCTGTTGGTGTGTGGGGCAGGAGGGGCTTCCAAAAATGTATGTGCGAGTATGCCGATCGGCATAGAACAACTTGGTCATTCAATGTGCCTGGTTCTCCCCGAAGGAAGCGCTTCTAACTTTCAAATCCAAGTCCAGCCTGTTCCAGTCTAGTTCAGTTGAGCCTGTTCCAGTCCAGTCCGGTTCAATCAAGTTTCAAGTCAAGTCCAGTCCAGTCTGGTCCAGTCTGATTCTGTCAAGTTCCTATCTCTTCCAGCATAGCTCATGAGCAGACCCTACATAAGGCCTCCCAGCTTCCTATGTGGGGGAAAAGGCTGGATTCAGCATGGGAACCCCACTGCTACAGCAGATGTCACAATCTGGCCCATTATTATTTTGATAATATTATTATTATTATTAGACCATCCTGTTGTAAATGTCTTGTGAAACTGATATAAAGCTTGCTATTATAGTGATAGTGATAGCCATACATAGGTTATTCTTCTCTTTGGTTTATAAACTTTTTCTTTTTTTTTTTTTATTCATTCAGATTCATTAAAACGTAGATTTTTTAAATGGACATTTATGAAAAAGGACATAGTAAATACAGATATTACACACCATATACGTCAAATCTATCCCAGCAGCGCAAGTAGTTTAAAGTACCATAACCTGGGTTATGGAATTTGGTAGTATAAATTCAATATAAGCCGATGCAGGTGTGGATCTCCATCGAGAACGGACAAATTTCAGTAGGGCCATTCTCTCCCACAAAGCAAACAATTGGCAGAGCACCGAACATGGTGCTCCGAACAGTAAGTATCAAATCTAACGCCAACCCTTTCCCTAATCCTTACCCTACCCATTTATTACACTAACACTAACCCTCCCTTCACCGCAGCCTGACCCTAACCCTCTCCTTCCATGGCGCTAACCGTAAACACTAATAGTCCTTACTCACCTCTCCGTTGGTGTGTGGGGCAGGTAGGGCTTCCAAAAATTAATGTGCGAGTATGCTGATCGGCATACTCACCCATTCAGGAAGAGACAGCTGAAACAGAACTTTCGTTTCATTGAGAGTAACAAAAAAAAAATGCAAACTAGAACAAGGGGATAGTCATAATTGTGTAAGGAGAAAAAAAGATTGCATGCATTTAAAAGAGCGATGTTGGATCATTAGCTACATTGCACAGCTCATATCAAATTGTGTACTTTAAAGTGTCATGTATTTTACACTTAATCATAGGCAATAAATCCATGTAGGGTTCTCAGACCGTAAGAAATTGTTGCACCTTTTGGCTTTCTCCGGGATTGTTTCTACTCATTTAATTTTAAAGACGTGTTATGATTTTTATTTAAACGTAGCAGAGGACTATTTTGATTTGTATTTGGATAGTGTGGACATAAGAGCGACCTGCCAGAAACCGCCAATGAGGGAGCACTGTGGTACAGACTTTAAATAATTTCTTCATACTGGCTAGAGGCCAACATTCTGCACAAGTAGTTTATCGATTTCAGTATAGTGTCACTTGTCAGGGCATTAAAACACTGCAACTACTGTGATGTACTAAAGCATACCATGGCATGGTTCAGAAGTTAACTTAACAGGTAATCGCTTTACATTATGCTGAGAGAGTTTGTAGTAAAGTACAGTGGTTCCTAAAAGTGGTCCTCAAGTGCCCAAGAATGCATGTTTTCTCAAGATCTCCTTGCTAGAGCACAGTCATTAGTGACTGTTAAAAAGATCCACAGGTGGTATCATTATATCCCTCGTACTATACAGAAATCTAAATAACCTGCAGCTTCCTCTCCAGCTGTCTACCAACCTTCCTAAGGAAACTGGTAAGCTACCTAAGATAAAAGGAGTGGTGGAGGCTAAAAAGGTGCTGTGGTATCCTTACATAAAATGGGGGAATAAAAGAACCATTTTAAATCTTTAAAGAAGTCCAAAAATAATCCAAGTTAATGTTTCTGTAGTTCTGATTAAGCAGTGAATTGCTGTTGTGTCCAGTAGCTTATTCAAAGAACAGTTTTTTTTTCCCATAGGAAAAATCCCAAATGAGGGGAAGAGAGAACGAAACAAAGGAATTGTGTGTCAAAGTAACACGTTTAATATACACAAAGATCAAATGCTACATTACAAGTTAAAATTACAAACAAAAATTTGACAAGTAAAATGACGAATGGCAAATCTGTACCCGTGATACAGAGTTCAAATCAGCGGGGGGGACTACAGACACCTGGACCCCTAAAGATGGAATAGCCAGAAGAAACAACACATTGGTGGAAACCGCTGAAAGAGACCACAGGGAGAGTTTATAGGGCACGTCAGCTGCACTTAGATAACGCGTTTTGGGTAAAGCTTACCCTTTTTCAATTATGCTGCAACATAGAAGGGTTGGAGGCTATTTATAGTCCTTCCGGTGATCCTGTCAATTCGGGACATCAATGAAAAGGATTTGATCTGGATGGGTAATCAGGAAATTATGAAGATTTGAGCTGACAATTTTTGGAGATTATTTATGGAAGTTTTCTTGAGGGTATTTCTCAACGGTGATCAGAGCCGTAGCTAGAAATTTTAGCACTAGGGGCAAAAAGAGAAAATGCCACCCTCAAAACTGAATAAATAACCAGTTTCATCTTAAAAATTAACTGCCCCACTTTGACATTGTAACACTAAAAAAATGAACAAGCAAATAAACGTATGTTCAAGTAACATGATCTCCTTCATAAAATCAAACAGTTAAAAGCATGATTTAATAACGATTGAAAAAAAAATAAAAAAATTGACTCACAAGATTTTTAAAATATCACAGATGTTTCAAAGTAAATATAAAAGTACCATAAAATATATATATATGTATTAGCAGAAAATTTGAATCCATAAAAGTGTAAAACAAATAAATCCTATTCTCATATAATCAGAAGAAAGAAAAAGATAAATAAAGGCATATAATTTCATAAATGCATATTCCGTAGAACGGGCATTTCTTAAATAGAGCACATCAAATTATTAGAGTTAGATCTAACATCTAGACGCACGCAAAAGAAAAAAAGGAGTATTATTAAAGGTAACATCTACATGTAAATAACGATCATTTGAGATTTATTAATATAACCCAAATTATTAATATAACTAAACTGTTTAAAAAGGTTCTCTTATTTCCCCATTTTATTTAAGGGTACCACAGCGCCTTTTTATCCTCCACCTCTCTCCTTTTGTCTTAGGAAGCTTATCAATTGCAGACCCGAGAGAAAATCCAGCACCAACGCATAACTGACCTTAATAAGTCTGACTACGTAGCCAGTGATTTTTGTATTGTAGTATATGTGGATGTTTGGTGTGTTCAATTAGACTGTTGCAGTTTGGCAATATTTGCATTGTGATGTTGTAAATGAGAATGTTATATACCAAGAAACCAACATAAATAGCTTATACAACACCACAAGTACCTTTAAAAGTAATGTAAAAAAAAAATAAAGAATAGATTGACATCACTGCACCTAAAACCAGGGCCCAATGATAAATGGAGCGAAAAACATATTAAAAATGTAACTTACCATATTTGTCGCGGAGCCCAATAGTACAACGGAAGACCCCACCAAATGCAACATCTTCACCAAATATTACTGCACTTGATTCCTTTGATAACACATTATCCAACGCACTGTTTACAGATTGGAAGAGATTCATTTTCTGAGTTGGTCCATATTCGGAAGGCTCTGGGTCAGGGTGGAAGGTGAAATGCGCTACCGATCTCCTCGATCATCGAAGGTTGGGAGATTGAGACCTGTCCCTTATTTATTTGTTTATTTACCATTGAAATACTGTTCACCCTAAGGACAAGTCATTAACTCATGGGCCGCTGCAGTGGACATTAGACACCACATAATACCGCAATCCCCCAAAGTGCACTGACATTTTTGGAGACAAACCAGACTTTGAGAAAGGAGGCATGACATTAGGCTCTGTTAGGGAACCTCTGCTACACAGGATATTCATACGGATACAAAAAAAACACCCCAGCACTCTTGCAAGATTTGGGGACCTCTGTGGTGGAGATAAACTTCCCTGACTTACTTTAAAGAATGTCATCTGGGTGCCTCTTTTTGTATCTTTGTGAATGTTATAATGTATTATGTTATAATGAAGACAATCCTAACGTGTTTGTGAATATAACTAAACTTATTAAGTGAAAAAAGGCCCGATCTACTGAGCAATAAAAATTTGCTGCCAATTGCCACACATAATCAAGGCACAAGTGAATCTAAACAACGTGCTTGTTATATGCAACAATATATGCAACAATGCCTCTTTTAACACTGGAATACGCTGTACAGTGCTCACAACTGCCACCTCGCTTAACACCAGGTTTCTCTCTAGAAAAATATAAGAAAGTGTAAACAAACTATATGGAACCACAAAGTCAGGGGTTTGACAAATGAAGTAGTACCAGAAAACAAATGAACAAAATGCATGATTGGCTGCACAATACCTGTAAATCAATGGAGCTTTCTAGTTAGTAAGCAATTTGCTACCATTTATACTGCCCCTGCTAAGGCAGTCCCTTCAGATTTTTTAATATGTGAAAGTCATGAGTCCCTTTACCCCTGTTAAGGTTAAAAAACAAGTGCAGCACAGGACCGGCTCTTAGTTAATAAGCAGTGTGCTACCATTTGTTAACCTAGCCTGGATTGTAATTTAACAATACAAAAAGGGTAGGAACACCATGTTTTGGACATATTAAAAAAGGTGTCCTTTTTGTGTTTTGTCTATTGTTATCTCCTTCCCCCTTTTATATTTATGAAAATCTTTTGATAAAAACGTTTGATGAAGAAAAAAAAAATCGGAACAGACTGCTATAGAGTAGAAGGGATTCTGTGATGTTTAACAAACTGACACACGCTGCTTAACAGTTAATCTGTCAGACTTGTATTTTAAGCAGAACTAACACAAGATGGTTTCTATGAGTGAGTGAGTGAGGGAGTACGAGTTGAAAGAAGACAATATAAAAGGACTGAATCCAGGCATATGAAAAAGTCACTTTCCCCTAATTGCTAGGATCAGAAACCGCCGGCCTTTTTGTTAAAGTGCATACACAAGCAGAGGCGGAATTAGTGAGTTGTGGGCACAGGTGCTTTGGAGATTCGGCGGTGAGTTGATGACGGCTGTGGGCCCTTTTATCAGCATGGGCCCTGGTGCCGCTGCGCCAATGGTAGTTCTGCCTGTCCAAAAGTGCTGCATTCTATCGTAAATCATTTCTGATGGTGGAGTGGGACAAGGTGGGAAGCGACAATATATGGGGAGCACGCAGATAGTACAGTAAGGGTGTGCTAAGAAAGTCTTAAGACACCAGAGAATAACCAAAAATCAAATTGCCTATTACATTATTACATATGCAATCCCAAAATAAAAACAAGGTACAGCAGTTTTATTTTAAAAGAAAATAAATAAATACAGTTTGTTACATACATAGTTAATTTGACGTCATAAAGTAAGAGAAAAATCTACTAAAATATATTATATAGACATACCTGCACTTGAGTCCTTTGATAACGCATTATCCAACGCGCTGTTTACAGATTGGAAGAGATTCATTTTCTGAGTTGGTCCTGCAAAAACGGCACAAGATTGAAATATCAATAGTCAGCATGCAATGCCAACCATACTAAAACTAATCATCCTCAGCAGAGAAGTTTTTGTTTAAGGACAATAGCACATATGAAATGAAGTTAAAAGGAAAAAAAACACAACATGCAATTTGTGAATTAATGCTGATAAGTTTAGACTCTACATGAATGTAGACTTATTGTAGTGATATCACAGCGTAAGTAAACTTTGTTGGAGCTATATAAGGATATATTTCTTCAGAGTCAATGCTTTTGTTCATATTTGGTCTAAGTCACTTACCACCTGGACAAATAATTGACTAGTCATTAATAAACTAAATTTAGGTTACAATTTTAATTATATCCAGTTTAACTTGGATTGAACATTTTAATACCAATGTTATCTTTAAGTGGTGAACAACATTTATTTGCTTGTAGTGTTTTACGTAAAAGGATGGAAGAATAAGCCCCCGTGCCTTAGATAGACGGTTCATAGAAACATAGAAAAGTGACGGCAGATAAGAGCCAATGGCCCATCCAGTCTGCCCAGTTGTTTATTTAAAACTATACTGACCCCTAGACCCTATTTACCCTCAATTTAGTTTGAGATTTAGGATATCCTTCTATTTATCCCAAGCATGTTTTAAGTAGTAGCTGTTCTACTGTGTTAGTGTCAACCACCTCAGATGGGAGACTATTCCACTTCTATTACCCTTTCAGTGAAGTAATTTATCCACACAATTCCTCTGAATCTACCACCCTCCAGTTTATATTCATGCCCTCGTGTTCTATTATACCTTTCTTTGAAAAATTCCACCCTCCTCTAGCTGCTCAGAACCCTTGATAGATTTATAAGCTGCTTTCATATCCCCCCATCTCCCTTCTCTGCTCCTAGTGATACATATTTTGCTCCTCTAGCCTTTCTTGGTATGTTTTGTGATACAGGCCATGGACCATTTTAGTTGCCCTTCTTTGCACAGTCTCTAACGTATTTATGTCTTTCTGGAGATATGGCCTCCAGAACTGAACACAGTATTCTAGGCAAGGTCATACCAAGGATCTATAAAGGGAATTACTACTTCTCGCTTTCTGCTACTAATTCCTCTCCCTATGCCACCAAGCATCTGACTTGCCTTTCTCATTACTTCGTTACATTGCTTGGCTACATATTGAGCTTTTGAGGTTTTTTTGCCCCAAGTGCATGATTTTTCATTTTTTGGCATTATACTACAGTTGCCACACTCTTGACCATTCCTCCAATCAACCTAGATCATCCCTCATTTTGTGTACCCCTCCTGGCGTGTCTACCCCATTATATATCTTTGTATCATCTGCAAAAAGGCATATTTCCCGATACCACAGGCAATATCACCTATAAAGATATTAAATAAGCACTGGTCCAGAATCCTGGTTACCTTACCATCCCCAGAAAGGGATTTCATGTACTACAACCCTTTGTTGTCTATCTTGTAACCAAGATCATATCCATGTAACTATCTTTAAATCCAATCCCAAAATTTCCAGCTTATTTAACAGTCTGCAATGTGGCACACAGACAAAAAGCCTTACTAAAATCTAGATAAGCTATGTCTACATCTCCCCCTTTATCTAATACTTTACTGACTTAGTCAAAAAATTCAATAAAATTTGTTTGACACGATCTTCCCCCAGTGGATCCATGCTGCTTGGGATCCTGTAAGTTACTGGATTTAAGATACTGTACAATTTGTTCCTTTAACAGTGTTTCCATCAATTTCCCTACTACTGATGTTAGACTCAATGGTCAGTGGTTTGACACTTCTTCCCTACTTCCACTTTTATGTAGAGGGACGACATTAGCTATTTTCCAGTCCTCTGGAATTACCCCAGTTATTAGTGACTGATTGAATAATTCAGTTAATGGTTTTGCCAGCACCCCTCTAAGCTCTTTTAGTATCCTCGGATGTATCCCATCTGGTTTCATTGATTTGTCCACTTTCAATTTTGAAAGTTCTTTTAATACCTGCTCCTCAGTGAAAGTAGTAGTAATTGCCCCCATTGTATTAATATTCTTCCCATTCAAAAGTGGACCCTTCCCCTCTCTCTCTTTTGTGAATATTGAACAGAAATACTTGTTAAGATGATCTGCCATAGCCCTTTCACTCTCAATAAGAATTCCACTTTCCGTTTTAAGCCTTACGATACCCTCCTTTGTTTTTCGCCTTTCATTTAAATACCTAAAAAAAAGCTTTTATCCCCTTTTTGTACCAAGTGGGCCAGTTTTTCTTCAGTTTGTACCTTTGCTGCTCTGATAACCTTTTTAGCCTCCTTCTGCTTTGTAACCAGTATTACATTCTGGATAATATAAGGGATCGGGAATGTTACAATATATAATGTACAAGTTGGGAATATCATGGGTCTGGGAATATCACATATTATAACATATATGGGGTATATTATAGGTCGGTTAATGGCATACTATATACTGTATATAATTTGCCATTCCCAATCCCTAATATAAACTATGTATTATAGTATGTTATTCACAGACCCATAATATACCCCACATGTGCTTTATATAGTGTGCCATGTTCATAGATGTATAATGTAATGGAGACAGGAAAGGGGATGTGTATTGGTTGGGGGGTGTAACGTAAAGGGGACAGAGGGGGTCATGTCTATAAAGGGGGTTCAGGGAGGGGGAAGTGTATTGGATAGGGGGCACAATAAAGGCAGGTATGTCATTAGAAGGGAGAGACCAAAAATCAGATGTGTAACAGAGGAAGGGAAATATGTAATGTGGGGGCGCGAAGGTGATGTGTAAAGGCAGCTATCTTCTATTTTCATTTTCTCTACAGACTTTCAGTGCAGTAAGAATCAACCTGAGGCACAGAGAGAAGAACCTAACAATCAATACACAGTTAAGTAAGAACAACACTTTTTTAGCCAGCAAATGCTAGGGAATATGCTCACACCCTCTCCCTGGCTCACCCCAGTACAGGGTTAGGGGGCGCCGTAGCATTTAATTGCTCCAGGTGTCATTAATCCAGGCTACAACTCTGTGGCTACTTGACTAGTGTCAATATTTTCTTCTCTTCTTACAAAAAAAGTGGTTTTACTTGTTGGTCAGGTCAAGCAAAGGATCTAGCACCTATAAATGTGTAAGCCATTCTAGAAGTCACAGTAATCAGCACCAGGTCACCCTGCCTTTAACAAAAAAATTGATTTACACAAAGTCAGACACCTTAAATTGAGAAAACAATCAATTTGTTATAAGAGGGGTTGAATCAAGGTATGTAGGTGTGTGTCAGTTAAAGCAATACTGAGGGGACAGAGGTGGATGTGTATAACTTACATGCAGTACTAACGCCCAACCTACAACAACATTTGTTCCACAAATGATGGCTATCACATGTATCCCAAATGTCATTCACATATAGCACAGACCTGGTTTATACTCCATGTGACACAGAAGTAATACATTAAATATTATAGTTATTTTACATTAGACTAATACCGTGCACGATACTAATCAGAAGTAATGTGTGCTATATTCTTTTTCGGTAACTGATCCCAATGTCATACAGTCATATACACAGTGTCACACATGCTAGCGTTTCTCTCACCATATTCGGAAGGCTCTGGGTCAGGGTGGAAGGTGAAATGCGCTACCGATCTCCTTGATAAGTGTACATTGCTTCGAGACCATTTTAACATACACCTAGCAAACCGGCTACTGTTCCCTGTAACTACCCGCACAGCCGCCATGTTTACAGCCGATTCAATAACGACCAAACAACGCGCAGAGGGCGGGCTCAGAGAAGAACAGCTCCGATTGGCCAAAACAGTAGGCTGGTACAGAAGAGGCGTAAAAAATTCAGCCAATCACTGTATGTGCACGTGTGGGTTGTGACCGTTGCGTGCTAATGACATCACTAAACCAAACAATTGTTCCATTAGTGAAGGTGAGAGCACAGGAGGGCTGAAGCGAGTGAGTGAGTCCTGTCATTATATCAAATAGTTTTACGAAAAGCACTGTTGTCTCTAGTCTCCTTCAATAGCCCAAGTTTACTCTAGAGTGCTTTTTAGGGATGTCAAGTCTAAACTGAGCAAGCAATATTCAGCTTGTTTGTTTTTTTTTACTGTAATGTAAAGCCAACCATGATTAAATGTATTTTACTATAAAGCTTCAGAAAAAGTATTTTAATTAAACCTAATTTGGTAAAGTTTAAAACCTATGCTACCTGTAAGAGGGGTATTCCATGGGTGTGGGTCGCTTCTGCGAACAGCCCTTTATCGAAATGGCCCTTCTCTCCTAGCCAGTTCTGAAGACAGAAGACGCTACGTTGGAGGGTAAGTGTAAATTTAAATATACAAAAAAAATGTTAGCGCTACTTGGCTCGATAAATAAGATTGAGCCTATATATAGATATATATATCTATATATAGGCTCAATCTTATTTATCTTTTCATTGGCACTTCAGTGGATCAAGGGGGAGAAACATTGGTGGTTCAGGGAGTTTGCAAAACAAATGCATGAAGGAATCAGCATGATTCCTTATGCGACTGATCCCTCTTTTGCACCAGTCAATTTGGTGGGAAGAGTTTAGAGCACTATCGCAGGGAGTAATAGAAAACTCCCTGCACACAGCTCCTAATGCCAGCCTGAGCTAGCGTTAGGTTTACACTGGGAGTGGAGTGACAAACCTTGCTTCCCAGCTGTATAAATATGACAAAGCTCCGGTGCCCATTATGAAGAATGGGCCAGCGATGCACAATGAAAGCTTCATTTTTAAGTGATAGTGGCAGTTTTCTCTTAAAAAATGCCACTATCACTTAAAAATGAAGTCTATAAATAGAGCCCTATGAGAGAGAGTTATATGCATACTATGACAGAAAGTTATGTGCATACTATGGGCTCTATTTATGGACACCGCATA
>WWET01000367.1:8111-18195 GCA_011038615.1 Limnodynastes dumerilii
TTTTTATAAAAAAAAGAAATTAATAATAATATATTGTAAAAAAATGTTTTCTATAATGGAAAACTTCTTAACACATTAAAAACATAAATAAAAGACGCATAGGCTAGCAAAGAACGATGCGTAAATCAACTTAAGAGTGGTAGAGGGCTACCTTATCTTTTTCAGTGTGTATATTCGTTAACTCAAGGCACTTTTACTTGTGAATCATTCCTAACTCTAGAGGAACGCCCATACTGTACATTAGTAGCCCGTGTGCAGTTCATTTACATTAACAGTCTTGCCCCTCTAGCCACTCATTCCATACCGAAGAGTGAATCCGTCCTAAGTCAGCTGTTCATGTCTGTGAATCAGTCAACCATGGTTTGCATATTTTTGAGCTCTGGGCAAGTTCAGTATATCCGTTCATAAAAATACACACAGAGATTCTGTATGTTCATAGTGAATATGGTCTATAGACCTTCCTAGTATGATCGATCCCTTCCATTAGGCACACAAAACTCCGCTCCTTAACTTTCAATTGTCACACTCACTTGGATTAATGAGCTGATGTACTGATTATTGAAAAATATTTTTCTCTTCAGCCCAGAAGATTACCATAGTAACAGACAGTTGAATGCTCTGGAGCAGAGCTTGTGCTTAATGGAATGGGTCATATTGAAGGATCTGGAATCATTCTATGTTTCTGTACAAAGTAGCTGCCACCTACTAAAATGTTTCCTAATGATCATTATACCCAAATTATTTTATCTCCTGGGCATTGGTTTTCTAGAACATTGGTTTTCTAGAAATGGTTTCCTTAATGATAAGTGAAGATGTATTTTCCGCTGTCCCTTTTAGGCACTTAATTCATCCAGTAATGTGGAGAAGAAATGTCAAAGCTATTTTTATCCAAAAGTGGAGGAACAATGCATAAAAAATCTGAAAGACACTAAAATGCTTCTGTAAGGTTTATATTACTGCTAGACACTTAGGGTCTGATTCAATTCAATTTTGGTTTCAGAGTTTATTGTGCGTATTTACATTGCAGATTATTATGCACACCCCATAGAGGTGTACATACTGTAAATCTCTTTTATGTTTAGCCACTGTAATAGAGGGTTACAATAACTGAGAGTTAATTCATTTAGCCCGAAGGCAATTAAACCCTGGGTGGGGGAATGGTAGGCCTTCATGGGTTATTTAATTGTTTAGTTATTATTGGGTAGTAGAGCCAATAGGGGTAGAGGGGTGGTCCCTGGGGGGAAGTTATATAAATCCTCTACAGGTTCTAGATAATTCCCTTTCTCCTTGCCTGCAGGACTTTCACCCACCCTCCCTCCCAATATTTCAGGTCTGCGGGAAGGCAGTGGTTAGCTATTTATTGGTCTGGGGGCCAAATTTCTTCCACAGCCCGGCGGGCGTTTTCTCCTTTAGCCACGTAGGTGTTTGGTCGCGGTGGTAATGCCTGCGGCACTGGGGTTTCGTTTAAGGGGCGGGCCCGGGCGGCTAGTTAATAATCAGGAGCACCCCTTCAAATTTTATCGGCTGGGGGGCAGCGCTCTATGCAAATGGGGGTCCCACTTTAACCCCATACAGTATAGGGGCAATTTTGTAGACACTTTTACTAAAGTTGTTATTAAAGAATTAGAAGAAGCCCTGGTTAAAAATAAAAATAGGAATAAAAAAAGAACTAATATGTCTAAAAAAGAAATGAATGCAATCAAGAAACTTCAAGAAAATAAAGACATAATTATAAAACCAGCAGATAAGGGAGGGGGAATAGTTGTTATGAACATTAACCAATATAAACAAGAAGTCTATAGACAACTGAATGATACCAACACATATGATAAACTTAAATCAAACCCCACCAATAGAATAACTAATAAGTATAATAACCTTATCACCCAATATCACACAAAGAAAACCTTAACGGATAAAGAAAGAAAATTCTTAGAAGTATCAGAGGTTACGATTCCTGTCCTATACATCTTACCAAAAGTCCATAAAGATGCGGTTAATCCTCCTGGTAGACCTATTGTTGCTGGAATCAATTCAGTAACTACTAAACTCTCTGAATACATAGATATCACCTTACAACCATTGGTGCAAACTACTCCAGCATATACCAAAGATAGTGTAGAAGTAATCCGAAAAATAGAAAATATAAAATGGAGAGAAGAATTAATTCTAGTGACGGCGGACGTGTCATCCCTCTACACAATCATTGAACACACTGAGGGACTTAAAGCAGTGGAACATTTTTATACAACATATGAATCAGGATTTTAAACAATTTATTTTAGAAGGAATTGAATTTATTTTAAAAAACAATTATTTTTTCTTTGATTCAGACTTTTATATACAGAAGACCGGGACCGCAATGGGCGCAAAATTTGCGCCCAGTTTAGCAAATCTTTTTATGTCAAAATGGGAACAAGACTATATCTGGGATAAACAGGATTGGAAGATACATCTAGAAATGTATATCAGGTATATAGATGATATCCTGTTTATATGGTCTGGCCCAGAGGAACTTTTAAACCAATTCTGCACATATCTCAACTTGAATGATAGAAATATCAAATTAACATATGATAGGAGTAATACTAGTGTAAACTTTCTAGATTTAAATATCTATGTGGAGGAAGGGAACTTCAAAATTAAAAACTATAGCAAGCCAACAGACAGTAACTCCTATATAGAACAGTCCAGCTGTCATCACAACAACTGGCTGAAAAATGTCCCTTACAATGAATTTAGAAGATTGAGGAGGAACTGTACGGACCTGAATGTATTTGAAACCCAAGCGAAAAATATGGCACTTCTATTTGAGGAAAAGGGATATAAAGAAAGAGACCTCCAATTATCCTTATCAACAATAAAATCAGTTGAAAGGAATACCATGCTCCAACCAAAAACTAAAAAGAATATACCACAATTAGATGTAGTACCTTTTATCACACAATTCAATGTAGAACATAAAATTTTGGAGAGAATAATTAGGGATAATTGGAAAATTCTCCTTAAAGACCCTTTATTGGAGAACCAAATCCCTCCGAAACCAAAGTTTATATACACTAAGGTGAGAAATTTAAAAGATAAGCTGACATCTAGTGCGTATAGAAAAGAACCAGCATCAGTAGGAACAATAAAGACTATAGGTTTTCATAGGTGCGGAACTTGTATGGTCTGCAGAACACATACTAAACAACCGCCTAAAATGACCTCAGTGACTTCTTCACAAAACAACCAAAAACACACAATTAAAGAATTTATTACCTGCTCCTCCGTTAATGTGATATACCTAATAGAATGTACTTGTAAAAAACAATATATTGGTAAGACAACTAGACCTCTGAAGACGAGATGGGGGGAGCATATAAGAAATATTAAAAAGGGATTTGAAAATCATGCTTTGTCAGCACATTTTAAAGAAAGCCATCAATGCTCTACAACAGCTATAACAAAAATGATAGGGATGGAGAAAGTATCCAGTCACTGGAGAAAAGATGACATTATAGATGTATTAGCGAAAACAGAGATGAAAAGAATATTTGAAATGCAATGTATGGCCCCTAATGGACATAATTTAGATTTTGAACTAAAATGGTTTTTATAAAAGCCTTTTAATTAAGGTCCATACTCACTATGTTATTAATGCCTCACTATTTAATTTATTTTAATACCTTTTATTTATACAACGTTAGGTGTGTGAAATGAAATATTTTTTCTTAGTGCTCCATTGACAGACACTAGGCTTTTGCCCCTATTAATGGTTTTTATGACAATAGTCTCAATTATGAACATAATACATATATTTTTTGATACATTTACTATTAATTTCGTTTTATATAAATGTTTCACTTTTATGGATAACTGTTTAAGCGCTTTTAGTACAAGTTTTAATTGTTTATTAATGTTTTACTATTATGGATAACTGTTCAAGCGTTTTTAGCATAAGTTTTATTGGATATTGGTCACATGACTAATAAATGGGGATTTACCCTATAATAACCCCCACCCCTAGAACAACTCAATTCTGCCTTGAGAAAGACCCCCTGAGAGGGTTGAAACGCGTAGGCTCCTGAAGATCAAAGGGATCCATTGTGTTCCACTTATCTTCACTCATTCAACTATTTAAAGCGCTTTTTTGGTGTTTATTTTACATAAATACCCACTTCACTTGTGAGTATTATTTTATACCATTTTATTCAATAAAAAGAAGCTTTCTGCACATGAGAATCTCTCTTATCTTTTATCTGCACGAGCCACTGAGCGGGAACAGCGGAGATAAGATAAACAAAGCCCCCAGGTGATTAGAGAGACATCCGGAGAGCACAGCTGCCGACAGAGACATGGAGAAGACCAAAACAAACGGGTCCAGCGGAGTAAGGAAGCTAATTGATAGATCCTAAGGAGAGCAGAGGAAACACACAGAATCAAGTGTGTAAAAGACAGAGCACGGAAATACAGCAGCGGCAGTAACGATATCCACAGCCCCATTGAATCTGCAGGCACGCAGGAGACACAGAGCTGTCCCTGCAACGGTACTCACTGACTGTTAATTTTAACTCGAGCTGCCTGTCTCTTGACTCTGCTCTGAACATTGCAACAGTTGTTTAAATGTTTCACTGTTGATTGTAACTTTGTTTTATCCCTCACTTAACTTGCCACAAAACGGAAGGTTGCTATAGCTGAATTTCATCATAACCTTTTACATTAAGTTAAAGGTGGCAATTTGTCTATCTGTAAACGAATTGCAGAGAATTTGTATTGGATATATTGCAATATTTTAGCTGTGGTTTTAGAGGACCCAGAAACTGTATTACAGTAATCTATAACGCAGAATAGACAGATATAACATATAGAAGGTTTCAGCGCTGATTAACGGGGTGTACATCAACTTGGACATTTATAGTATAAACTCCGTGGGGAGAATTTAGTACATTGGTGATTAGCAGCAGTCCCTTCGAGCAGCCAGACAAACCTCTACAAATATATTTCTTATATTTTCTATATGTTTATATACTCTTGAAATAAATATGTATATATATTGCAGTAAAGCTGGGTACACACTGGCTGCTTCTTAAAGGATCAGATCAATTAAAATGATTACACTCCAGATTTGAGGTCATGCTTAGCCTCATGATGCTACCGTGAACACTACACTCAATTTACCAGCAGATCTTTGCTTTTCTCTGCCATAACCCCCTGCTTCAGTCAAAATTTGAATATACACAACTACAATCTGGACTTCAGTATGAGTTTGATTCCCAGACTAGGCCTTATCTGTGTGGAGTTTGTATGTTCTCCCCGTGTCTGCGTGGGTTTCCTCCTTGCAATATTTTAGCTGTGGTTTTAGAGGACCCAGAAACTGTATTACAGTAATCTATAACGCAGGAGAGAGAGAGAAGAGAGAGAGAGAGAGAGAGAGAATATATATATATACATATATATATATACACACACACACACACGTATGCCTGTGTTAGGGAATGTAGAATGTAGCCCCAATGGGGCAGGGACTAATGTGAATGTTAAAATATTCTATGTGATCCGATAGCGCTGTATAAAAACCTCTTAATAAATAAATGGTTTGAAGAGCTGCTGACATGGGCACATTTGATCGCGGAAATTAGCTGGTCCAAAAAAATCCAGTGAAATGATCAAATGCTGTTTCACATAATGCTGGACAGTAAACACTGGTAACATGGGACTGTGTTCACACTTAAGTAAATGTAGATTATACCTGCGTATTTTTATGATCTATTAAACTGCGCATGCCCAGAACCCAAATATACGCGGAAACCCTGGCTGACTGATTCACATACACGGATGTCAGACTTAGGACTTATGCACACATCGACACGTTACGGGTCCCGCATACGTGCCAAAATTTTATCCCTCTTTCCAATTTTTAAATGTTGGGATAGGAAGAGCAAACAGGGAAGTCAGACACATGGAGAAGAGGAATTCAAGAATGGAACTGAATCAAAACAGAACAAAGAAGCCAGTAAGTAAACACACAGGAACAACAAGCATACACAAGGAACAGAAGCAAAATGCAGACACAAGAGACAGGATGCAGAAAGGCAAGACACAAGGGTATGAGTACAGAGAACAAGGCAACAGATAAGCAGACTCAATACTGTATATGTAAGCACTGGAAAAGTACAGGATGCAATGAGACAGGGAGTACACCGGAATTAATGGCACAAAAGAATATTATTGATGTTAATAACACTGTTGGAACAAGAATGGGTAAGCGTGTTTATGTAATTGTGTCACCTCAGCACTGCATCATCGACAGCAACAAAGGTAAACTTGATCAGCCTTTGAGGGTGGGTAAGTTAAAGCAGGAATCAATGTGCCCCGTTACAGACTGTCTTCCTGCTTGGCTTCTCCTTGGATTTCTAAATTCCTGAGTTATCCTCACGTTACCCTCATGTTATCCATTACTGGCTGTCCTCACCCAGTGAGTTACACACCTCCTCAGGTTAACTCTTAGCCCTTCGTATAACATTCCATCAGTGAGTTGAGCTTGTTTTTCAGTAATTTGTACTTGTTTTGAACTTCTTAGTTCCTTTTCTAAAATGTAAATGTTGGCAACTGGTGGCCAGTGCATGTGAAAATCACACTGTCAGTGAGCAAGGAGGAGAGGACACAGTCTGCTGGGAGGTAAGGGCGGAGCAGCAGAAATTGGAGGGGGGTGTATACATGATCTTGATCATATCCACGGGCTAAATGTGCAATACTGTGATACTTCCCTCTCCTCAGACAGTCATAGCCACTGCTGAGGAGGACGGGTGAAGACTTCAATAAGTAAGTATTATGAAGTGGCATGGCATGGAGATGAGGGGAAGTGCTTGTCAATTAGCGAAATACATCCTTTGGGATGGATCCAGACTTAAGTAAGTGCTTGAAATTAGTTACTCCAGGGCTAAACCATGTTGATTGCAGGGGAGGCATATTTCATCTGTTGCAAATAGTACTAGTGTTGAGAGGTGATATTTCCCAGCCCAAGTCTAAATAACAGTGTAATAGTGAAGCTGGTCAGTATCTGTGTGCAGTAAGCAATTCAAAGATATATCCCTGCATGCAAAGAATACAATTAAATTAATTCCCCCTGCAATCCACATGGTTTTGCCCAGGAGTGACTTTAAGTTCTTATTTTAAGAAGATTCACTAGATATCTCACCAGTACATCTATCCACAGCGACAGTGTCACAGTGCCTTGTCCTCCGTTGCTAATAAAGCAGTGCCTCAGGCACTGTGTCTGTGCTGTGACCATACCTCCCAACATTTGAGAATTGAAAAGAGGAATAAATTTCTGCAGCCTGGTAGAAGGGGTGTGTCTTGTACCGCCCAGTGGATGTGTTTTGGGAAAAGAAAGTGAGAAAATGGGTGTGTCTGGCATGCCCAGATAGCGGGACTAGTGTATGTCTCTTTCAATAATTTAGCCATCCATATGTCGACCCCTTATTATTTGTCCAGTCTCCATATATCTGCCCGTTTATATGTCCAACTTCCATATCTGCCCCTTTATTATTTGTCCAGCATCCATGTCTACCCCTTATTATTATGGTCAGCCTCCATGTCTATCCCTTATTATTATGGCCAGCCTCCATGTCTACACCTTATTATTATGGCCAGCATGCATGTTTGCCCCTTATTATATGTCCAGCCTCAATATGTCTGCCCCTGTTTATATTTCCAGCCTCCATGTCTGCCCCTTATTATTATAGCCAACCTCCACGTCTGCCCCTATTATTGCCAGTGCCAGCCTCCATGTCTGCCCCTATTGCCAGTGACTTTATCCATGTCTGCCTACAATTGCCAGTGCCTTTCTCCATGTCTTCTCCCAATTGCCAGTGCCAACCTTCATCTGCCCCCAATTGCTAGTGTCTGCCTCCAAATGCCAGTGCCAGCCTACACCTACCCACTATTGCCAGTGGCTGCCTCCATGTCTGCCCCCATATGCCAGTGTCTGCCTCCATCTGCCCCCTATTGCCAGTGCCAGCCTCCATCTGCCCCCTATTGCCAGCCTCCATCTGCCCCTTATTGCCAGTGCCAGCCTCCATTTACCCCCAAATGCCAGCCTCCATCTGCCCCCTATTGCCAGTCTCCATGTCTGCCCCTTATTATTATGGCCAGCCTCCATATCTACCCCTTATTATTATGGCCAGCCTCCATGTCTGTTCCTTATTATTATGGCCAGCATGCATGTTTGCCCCTTATTATATCCAGCCTCCATGTCTTCCCTTTGTTATTATAGCCAGCCTCCATGTCTACCCCTTATTATTATGGCCAGCCTCCATGGCTACCCCTTATTATTATGGCCAGCCTCCATGTCTGCTTCTTATTATTATGATCAGCCTCCATGTCTGCTCCTTATTATTATGATCAGCCTCCATGTCTGCTCCTTATTATTATGGCCAGCATGCATGTTCTTCCCTCAATTACCAGTGCCAACCTTCATCTGCCCCCAATTGCCAGTGTCTGCCCCCAAATGCCAGTGCCAGCCTACACCTACCCACTATTGCCAGTGCCTGCCTCTATGTCTGCCCCCAAAGGCCAGTGCCTGCCTCCAATCTGCCTCCTATTGTCAGTGCCAGCCTCCATCTGCCCCCTATTGCCTGTACCAGCCTCCATCTGCCCCCTATTGCTAGTACCAGCCTCCATCTGCCCCTTATTGCCAGTGCCAGCCTCCATCTGCCCCCTAATGCCAGTGCCAGCCTCCATGTCTGCCCCCTATTGCCAGCCTCCATCTGCCCCCTAATACCAGTGCCAGCCTCCATCTGCCCCCATACGCCAGTGCCTGCCTCCATGTCTGCCCCTATTAGCAGTGCCTCCCTCCAAGTCTGCCCAAATTGCCAGTGCTTTATGCCCCCTATTGTCAGTACCAGCCTCCATTTGCCCCCTATTGCCAGTGCCAAACCCTTTAATTATCTTATTTACGGGAGACACGGGCGGCACAGGCTTAAAAAAAACAACAAAAAAAAACGACTTTGTCTTGAGAGTCTGATCTCTCAGGGCAAGTTGTAAGGTTTGTACCTTTAAGAATGCATCATTACAGGATAGACATGTGACCAAGAAGTAGAAAGTAACTGAGTATAAGCGGAGGAGATGAGTAACAAGCACGAAGTAACTGTAAGAGCCTGCAAGTTAATTGCAAGTATCATCAAGAAGAAATAAAGATGCATAACTATAATAACTGTTGAATCATTATTATATTACTAGCATAACCTAGATACAACATACCCCAGTGCACCAGTCACACCGAATGTTGTTCCACTCCTCAAACAGGTGCAAGTTCTAATAACCCTCACTCTCCGGGCCCGATTCAATTAGCTTCATACCGGTGTAATTTGCGGTGCAAAGCTAATTTCGCATATTGTTTGGGCGGTGATATTTCTGCGCACCCCATAGAGGAGCACATAAAAATCACCCATTTTTACCTACTGTATATGATGGGAAAAAGCACAGTGCAAGCTTTTTCACATCATCGCTCTCAATTGAATCGGGCCCTCCATGTATACCCCCTGGGACCTTTAACAGTCTTTGTTCCGAACTGGTGTAGCAGCCTACCTTTAACCAACACAACAATTTTCCTGTATATACCTGTCCTCGAACACATATGTGTGTGTATATTGAAAAAAACCTACATTTTTAGGGGGGGGAGTGGATATGGTCTGGGTTGCTGCTATGAAGTTGGGCGGGAGGAGGATAGATGTGAATTAATTCTAAATTTTTGGGGATGGATTTTGTTCCCTCCCTGAACTTGTTGGAGAGAGAGGATGGTTACTACTATGAATTGGGGTAGAAGATTGCTTCCATAAATTTAGGTGAGGGAAGGAAGGGATTGTCTCTTAGTAGGGTGTGGGTCCCCGCAGTTTCAAACTGGCTGGAATAACGATTGCTTATGCCTTGGTGAGGCATAGCAATCGATCCTCGGAACACCGAACACAGTGCTTCAAACGGTAAGCAACCCCACTCCCTTCCCTAGCTGGAATAACCTTATGCCTTGGTGAGGCATAGCAATCGATCCTCGGAACACCGAACACAGTGCTTCAAACGGTAAGCAACCCCACTCCCTTCCCTA
>WWET01000367.1:27392-56889 GCA_011038615.1 Limnodynastes dumerilii
TGTTTGTGTATATGTGAATTCCCAGGCTGCCAATTCCTAAACTGGAAGACAGCATAAAGAGATACTTGAATGCACAAAGGCCTCTACTAGATGATGACCAATTCAGGTAAAAGTCTTATATCCAGGATGCTTTGGTGATAACTGGTCTGTTTTATGAACGGATTATGGTTACAACCAAAAATTGTGATACTGTCTTTCAGGAAGACTGAGAATCTGGCCCAGAACTTTCAGGATGGGGAGGGAAAGCAGCTACATGAGGAGTTACTGCTGCAGGATAAGAAGAACAAACATACGAGCTACATGTCTGGTAAGAATTCAGTATAACCATGAAACAGAAAATAAATCTTTTGCTAAACTAAAAAAGTAATGGGTTATTTTTTGTATTGTGATTTTTACATCTACAAAAAAAAGACAAATAAATAAAAGTATGTAATCATTTATGTCACATGGTCTTCACAGCAGCAAAAGTTGCTTAGATCACTTAGATCTAGCGAGACAGATATGGGTGACAGACATCTGGGAGGGGTCAGGAGGAGATTAGGGATGTGGTTCATAGATGTTTAGTGGTCTTGTAATTAATGGTTGACTTAGGCCTTCATTTTAGGATTGCTTTTGATTGTCACTATTTTCTTTATCCTCTTCAACGGCAGGTTTATTCTTTGATTTCCTTCTCTGTGCCCGTCCCTCCATCATGCTTTATTCTAACACCTCCATCCCCTTTTCTCCTGACCCAAGGACAGAGTATAATGAGCAGCTTCTCAGAGCCACAAACATGACTGTGTCTGCTATCCGGTTCCTTAAGACCATTCAAAATGGTTATTTGGAGCCAGGTATTGTTCACCTAAATCCTGCAAAAAGCGACACACAGATGTTTAGGAAGCTCATCCGTCTAGTGCCGTCCTCTCTGTCTTGCTATGGGGCCTACATGGTAAATGCCCGTCCCTTAGACATGTCACAATATTTTCGTATGTTTAACGCCACCCGCGTACCTAAACTAAACAAGGACCAACTTGTGAAAGATGAGAAGGGGCGACATCTGCTGGTCCTCAGGAGGGGGAACTTCTATGTATTTGATGTATTGGATAAAGATGGGAAAATAGTGAAGGCATCAGAAATTTAAGCCCATCTAAAGTACATCTTATCAGACTCCAGTCCCGCTCCAGAGTTCCCTGTAGGGTATATGACGAGTGAAGACAGAAATACATGGGCAGTTGTAAGGCAGAAGCTTGAAGACAGTGGGAACCAAGAGGCTCTCAGGAAAGTTGATTCTGCTGTGTTTTGTTTGTGTCTGGATGACTTTCCTATTAGAGATCGTGTTCACTTATCACACAATATGGTTCATGGATCTGGGTTGAACCGCTGGTTTGATAAGTCATTCTGTGTCATCATGACAGAGGATGGAACAGCAGCAGTTAACGTTGAGCACGCATGGGGAGATGGACTTACTGTTCTAAGGTTCCAAAATGAGGTTTTCAAGGACAGCACAGAGCGGCCAGCTGTATCTCCACAGAGCTCTCCTGCTGCTGTGGACTCCAGCCAGGCTGTGGAGAAGATCACCTTCAACCTGGATGACTCTTTAAAAGCTGCAGTAAGTAATGCAAAAAAGAAATTTGATGCAGCAGTGAGCTCACTGACCATTGACACCATGGAATTTAAAAGAGGAGGCAAGAAGTTCCTGAAAACCCAGAAACTCAGTCCTGATGCCATAGCTCAGCTCTCCTTCCAAATGGCTTTCCTCAGACAGTATGGGAAAACAATCTTCACCGACGAATTCTGTAGCACCACAACCTTCAAACATGGCCGAATAGAGATCATCCGACCAGCTACTATATATACCAAGAAGTGCTCGGAGGCTTTTGTAAATCATCCATCTAAATATAATTCATCTGAACTCAGGGAAATGCTGAATGAATGTTCCAAGTGTCATAGACAGCTAATAAAAGAGGCAGCCATGGGTGAGTTTAATATCCATACAAAATTATATATATAAGAGTACTTATTTTTAACATAGTCAAAAATATAAAAAAAAATATACTATATTGAATACATTGCTGTGGTGTTTAGCAAGTGCTATAATGTATACCAAAAATTGTGAGTGTACTTATCCCAGATCTTTCCATACACAGCTATAACACAACACCACAGCAGACCACACTATCTAAGTAAAACAAGGAAGGTGCAACTTAATGGACATACTCTAGCTAGACCTAGATAAAGCACCTAAGTAACAAGAAGCTTGTAGTGCAATCAGAAATTGATTACTATTATCATCAGTAACAAATGTTAATGTAGAAGAATATTCTCAAATCATATCAAAATTAATGGATTACTAAAATGACATATAGAGATGAAATATACAAAACATATTCAACAACAGTTTATTTGTAGAGAAACATAGAGAATGTGAGAGAAATATATACAATCTTAGAGCACAAATTTTTAAGATATTCAGAGCAAATATGAACTTCATTTGTCATTGCAAGCCCGTTCTTTTCAGTGCGGACCGATGTTTCTAACTCTGGGCCGGATTTACAACCCTGTCATTTTTAACATACATGCCTAATTTTACAATTCTAGCTACTACGCATGCGTAGTAACTATTTTACGCTATATACATAGAGTTACGTTATGTAGATTGTGTACATGCGGTCTTTAAAGCATAGACCTTCTGTCCATCACCACCAAATCCCCCTTCCCTGAGGGTTAGTGATGCAGCTGGAAGTTTATTGATGTCATGGATGCTAGAGTCATAGGGCCTGATCCAGACCTACGCCGATGCGCTGTGCGTACTAACGCACAGCGTATTGGCATGCACTCCCCCCTGTCCCAGCGTATTTACCCTCTCTTACCCTCTCTAAGTTAGGGTAGTCTTCAGCCGGCGTAAGCGAGGGTAAATACGCTGGGACAGGAGCGTATTTACTAAAACTCCTCCCAGCCCCCCCCCCAACCTACACTAAGCTTTGCGTAGTAACGGCCCCTCGTTGATCGGGCGTTGCCATAGTTACGCCAGCCAACATTTGACCGACACATGCACATAACGGCTTTTCAGTATCTACGGTGGGTGGAGTAGGTCTGGATCAGCCCCATTGAGTCTAATTCACACTTAACTAGGAGCTTGAAATAAGAGAGGAAAGTTACTCCTGGGCTAAACCATGTTGATTGCAGGGGAGTCACATGTTGATTGCAGGGGAGTCATATTTCATCTGTTGCAAACAGTATTAGAGATGAGAGGTGATTGTTCTTGGCGGCCCTGGAATCTCATCATTGTTGGCCAGGTATTACTTATGTGTATCCTGTTGTGATGTGTTGGGACTTGTAGGTTCCCAACACTTGAGGGTATATTTACTAAAGTCGATTTTGCAAAAAAAGGCCCAAGTCTTGGTACTGTGCCGGCAATTGTGCAATCGCCGTATTCACTAAAGGCAAAGGGACTTTCATTGAAAGTGCCACACACTGTACCAGAAAAACACATTTCAATATATTTTTGTACGTGTTTTTCTCTGTCCAAAAGGCAAGCGCAGCATGTTTGGAATGCTTAGCGTGGCTAGGATGATAGAACTACAAGGCTCAGTATGTTAAGCCTGTTGCTTATAAAATCTTGTCCGCTTGCTTGGAGAAGATGTCCCGGGTCTTACTTCTGCTCTTGTGGCACTTGCCCAGATGACATGCTCCCTCCTCTTCTTGGGCGCCGCGACTAATGACCATTGCTGAGCCTTGTAGTTCTATCAGCGCAGCCATGCTAAGCCTTACAACCATGCTGCGCTTGCTATTTTTTTTATTTTTTTTTACAAAAAGTGATGGAGATTTCTCAAGGGAAAATCACTGTGCTTATCTATAGTCACCCCTTGAAAAATCGATGCATCTCGCCAGAGCTTTGGAAAAGCGCCAACAAAGCATCTTTGAATACGGCAATTAGAGGCTGAAAATTGCGGCGAGATGTATCGATTTTAAATCGTTTTAAAAGAGCAACCTTAGTAAATATACCCCTTATAGTACCACGTCAGTATCACTGGCTGCAAAACACAGGCCCCTCCTCCTGCTTTACCTGCCTGCATATCATGAATAGCTGTATACACATAGGGCCTGATCCAGAGCTACGATGTTACACTGAGCGCTGTAGCGCTCAGCGTAACATCGCTGCTCTGGCCCGACACTCCCCTTTGATGGAGCGTATTAACTCTCCCTTACGCCGGCTGAAGGCTACCTTAACTTCAGCTGGCGTAAGAAAGAGTTGATACGCTGGGACGGCGGCGTTAGTACGTCAACGCCGCCCTCCCAGCCTCATTACCCTCTTTCCCCCCGCCCCCCTACACTAACTTCAGCGTAGGGACGCTGGTGGACGTCTACGATCGGGCGTTTCCATAGTGACGCCGGGCAACATCTGCACGGCGCATGCGCATTGCGCTTAAGGCCGCCGTACTATCGACGGCGGCCGTAGCTCTGGATCAGGCCCATATACTCTTATTGTAAAGCTCTTATGTTCTGTGCCTAAGACTATATCACACTGAATTTTTCTGCTTTCTTCCCTCAAGGCCAGGGATTTGACTGTCACCTCTTTGCCTTACACTATCTGGCAGAGGCCAAGGACTCGTCCCTTCCACAACTCTTTCAGGATCCAGCATACGCACAGATGTATAACAATGTCCTGTCCACCAGCACCCTGACCAGCCCAGCCATGCATCTGTTAGGCTTCGCTCCTGTAGGCTCTGATGGGTTTGCGGTGGGCTATGGAGTACATGATGACTGGATTGGTTGCAATGTGTCTGCATATACAACGCGTGATGTTAAGCAGTTTGTGCAATGTGTTCATCAGTCCCTGGAGGACATTTTCAAAGTTCTGGAGGACAAGCCTGTGAAGCAGTAGAAGAGACACTGAATGATCATGAAGTGACTTTTGACCTCTGCATGAGTTTATTATGTCCACGGCTTCAGAGCATTGGCAGTTGAGTACATACAGGTTCCGTGCTAATTTGCAAGATATCCAAGGAGAAGTAGGTTAATATCCCACTTGTATAGATATCCTTTCCTTGAAGCATAGATGCCGGGTCCCCAAGAGGACAACTTCTTGGAGTCCTCTGTAGTCGACTATCATAGAGACTAGTGTGCCATCAAAGAGTGTGTGTTGAAACCATTCTAGGCATGGCTGTGCCTCCATGGAAGCTTGCCTAGCAAGTGATAAGTGCTAGACCGCCCCCTACAGAAAAAAAAAACCTGCATTGCCACATACAAAACTGGCTGTAAAGAGAATGTTGTTCTTCCAGCTAAAGAAATGCAACTACAGTTTTCATAGTTTTCTGTAAGACTTGTTCTCCCTCATTATAGGGTCAAATCCAGGTATAATCTTTTGACCCTTAATGAGTATTTTTAAATTGTGTTAATTGTTTAGCATTCCTACATTCCTGAGAAATTCATATATATATATCCGTCTTATTCCATCAGTATGCTGGGCAAGTTGGGCTTGTTTGTCACTTCAAATATCCACAGGGCGAATATTGGAATCTGACGTGGTCAGAAAACCAGTCAGTGCTGTAGATGTTAGAAGTGTCTGAAGCCTTCAATAAGCAAGTCACTTTAACTATTATTTTATCTATATCTATTTCCTTATCAACCTATCTATCTATCTATCAATCAATATCTATCTATCGGGTGTGGGTCTCCAGAAAGAATGGCCCTATTTCGATAGGGCCGTTTCCTTCCATCCAGTTTCGAACTGGGGCGAGGGAAAGGGCAGACCACTATACCACTATAAACCTAAGCCACCCGTCCCTACAGATGATATAATTCCTAAAATCGGTACTGACTACCTCTGTCAATATATCGTACAAAAAAAGGTATAGGTGCTCTCAGCTGGGAAAGTGTCTCCTGCTCCCACCACTACCACCAATGCGTTTTAAGTACGTTGCACTCTTTCTTAAGGTCTGTTCTTTACTTTCCTTCCTACTGTATGGTCTTTTTCTGTGTTCTGAGCAGTCTAGGATGCTAAGGCATGCTGGTGCTTGGAGAACCACAAGCACCAGCATGCCCTGTCATCTAGGGCCTTCTGCGCCGTAGAAACGCCCCCAATAGTAAAAATAATAGTAGGGCCAGCCATTTCGTCATGGTTGGGTGTATGATACGAGGGAAAGGGAGGGATTCGGTAGCTGAACAGCGGCTGTATCATTGCTCAAAAAACTTTGAAAATAGAAATTTGTTATTAGAAGTGGGAACCTATTTCCCTGTACCCAATAGCTACAGACTAAGGCAGTTGCAGCACATAGATTAGGATAAGGATGTGGTGGCTGTGGCAAGAAAAGGTTAGAGTTAGGGCTACAGGGGAAACTGAAGATTTAGGCTGCAGGGCATGGAAGGTTAGGGTAAGGCTGTGGGACATGGTGGGTTAGGGGTAGGCTGCAGACTATGGAGCATTAGGGCTAGAGCTGAAGGGGGGAAAGGTTAGGGTTAAGTTGCAGGAAAGGGAGGGCTAGGGTTTGCAAAAGGTTAAGGGTAGGGCTAGGTTAAACACTTACCTTTGGGCAGATGACTGTTCGCAACCCCAGGAGCGGCATCTCCACTACTGCAAATTGGCAGCAGTACAGTGGTCTTTTGAAATGAAGACCATCATACCAGCAAAGTCACTGAAGCCGATCTCAATCATTTCCATTGATTGATTTCTAACCCTCTTGTTCACAAGTGACATTCACAGCAATGTGTTTTGTGTCTGGACTGCATCAAGAGTGATTGTTTAATCTGTTTCTAAAAATGGTATTTGTGCAAAATGATTATATTACATATAGTTATATTTTGTATTCGCAATTTGAATTCATTTTTCTTTCAAGCTATCGCGTGTATGACATTAGGGAAGGCTGCAGCAAACAGAGATTTCCCTCCCTCAACTAGCAAACAAGTGTCCTCTCCTTCCGTTGGAATCACAAATAAACTGTTGGAGGGTTGCTCGTTAGACAGTCAATAGCATCAGTAAGGAAAACCAACTAGTAATAAATTGGGCAAGAAGCATAAATACGGGGTGTTAAAAATAAAAGGAGATATCAAAATATACAATAAAAACAGAGCAGGATCCAGCAGCTTTATTCCATACTGCAGCTTTTTGAAGCCAGAAGACTCAGAGACCTGAAAAACTTTAGGTAACAGAATGTAAATGTTCTGTAATGTCCAGACTGGATGCCTAGGATCTCTCTGGCGCTGGGTATTGTCGTAGGCACAAGTGTCTGAGTGTGTTGGTGGTGACTGGCAGATGAAACAGGCTGCTAACACTTCTTAAACTGATGTGTTACCTCGTAGATTCCTACAGATTCCTTTGCCTTTTCATCATAGTCTGTCCAGTCCTGTAGGAGAAGAAACATATCAAATACAAACTACATCAAACCCTTAAGCTGTGTACACACCTTTGCAATCATCGGGCCGATCATATGGTTCCATACCATTTTGAAACGACATTACAAAAGTTACCGTGCTATGATGTTAGAAAAATATGATGGTGTCTACACATACGATCATCAGCGCAACTTTTTCTGATGATAGTGTCTTGTAGAGCATCACCTTTGTAGACATGAGCATGCATTTACTTCTGTCATTTCCTGGTCTGCCTCCTACATGCTCTATAGCAGGGGTTCTTATCCCATTTAGTCTCACACCTCCCCTGAAAGTAAACTTAAAATTCACACCTCACCTCCTCTGACAGTAATTAATAATGGGTAAAATACGCAACTGACATGGAAATGTTATTTTATTAACCTCCGATACACAGAAATAGTAAAGAAAATGTTGTTCTTCAGGAACATCATTTTTGTCTTTCAGCATGATATCACACACAGCTGAAAACAATATATATTACCAAACACTTCGATTATACAGATGTTTGGTGATCCGGATGACTTTGACATTATTTTTGATCTGGATAATCGCGACTCGACTGTATCTAAACTAAGTTTAAAAAAGAAAAAAAAGAGAGATTATAAAATTGTTATAGTGGACAGTTACATCTGCCCACTAACCCCTTAGCACCTCTCCAGGGGATTCACACCTCACAGGTAAAGAACTCCTCCTCTATAGTGATGTAATCATATGGTACGCTAGTCTTGACAGAATATATTCTATCGTTCTTTCTTGTTCAGTCGTTGCAGCGTTAATGCCTACGCTGTAAGAACACAAGCTTTTTTTTTTGCATTAAAACTCAGGTTAACACAAACATAACGAGAGCAATGCGCATCTGCAGTGACATAAACTGTAATCCCTTCTAATAAGAATACAGGATAATATTTTCTGCTTCTTCCAGTGATATCGTTTGTTGTTTGGTTGATCTCACTATTCATATCATTTACATTACTTGATATCTCAGATCGCCTGGTAAATTGCTATTGTGTGTACATGTGATTTGCATTTTCAATGGGATTTGCAATCTTCAGTTAATTTGTGAGAGTCGTTTCACCTCGTGTATGATTGCATAGGTGTGTACCCACGTTACACAATCATTTATTGGAGATGAACCTGAAAATACCAGCGCAAGGCAGCTGTTCTCACATTCATATGTCTAAAACAACGCAATCTGCCCAGTGACACATCATAGCCAAACACTGGGTCATATCAAGACTATGGTCAACTTCCAAGCTCTTCAGTTGTATATCTGCTATTTTGACACTGTCCATGCTCAGCACTGCACGAGAATCCATGATAACAGATTGGAACATATTTCAAACCACCCAGGCTTAAATGCCATGAGACTTCTAAGAGGGTCTGGGTTAGGGTCACGGGTGGATGTTCCCTGTCTGCATTCACATTACTACTTTCTGGGTGTTGGAGACAGAAAACGTACCACGGTTCTGGATAATGAAAGTCAGACTGCCTAGTGGTTAAAAAGTGTTCACACTGATGTCTGTACAGTGCAGCTCAGCACTGCTAAACCTTTCAAATCTTTTATTCAGGGATCCATGGGTATAGGCACCGAGAACAAGGACGGACATTTTTATAATTACATTATAATGAATATATAGCTTATGAAAGAAAAAGTAATACGTTTCTTGCTTCTTTCATTGTCCTATATACATGTAGAAGAGAATATGAGTAATGTTGCAATAAAACAATCTAATCAACAACATCCATTTCGTTTAGGGCTACTGGATTATGGCAGTGACTGGGAGATCACTATCATAGTCTGGCAGATGGGGGGAGGGGCAGTGGCTGATTTAGCAATTTTACTGTGAAACAGACATGTCAAACTCAAACCCCCAATTGGGCCAAAATAATCTAAATCTAAGATTGTGTGGGCTACAATAAAGTCTCATATGCAATTTTACTCCATATCCCTGTAATACCCCCCATTCCTCTGTCTACAGCCTCCCCAGTATTCCCTCATCACGTCTCTCCAGCTCCCAGTATTCCCCATCATGTCACTCCAGCCTCTCAGTATCACCTATCAAGTCTCTCCAGCTCCCAGTATCTCCCATTATGTCTCTCCAGCTCCCAGTATCTCCTATCATGTCTCTCCAGCTCCCAGTATCTCCCATCATGTCTCTCCAGCTCCCAGTATCTCCCCTCATGTCTCTCCAGCTCCCAGTATCTCCCATCATGTCTCCCCAGCTCCCAGTATCTCCTATCATGTCTCTCCAGCTCCCAGTATCTCCCATCATGTCTCCCCAGCTCCCAGTATCTCCTATCATGTCTCTCCAGCTCCCAGTATCAAACATCATATGGCTCCAGCCCCCCCAGTATTCCCCATTCATATAGCTCAAGCTCCCCAGTATTCCCCATTCATATGATTCCAGCTCCTAGTAATTCCCCATTCAGTTTTCAGCCTCCCCTGTTTATACCTTATTAAACTTTGATACCTTCCATCCTCCTCCGCGGTGCACGCAGTCTTCCAGCTCTTCTAAATGACGCTGACCATAAAGCCGGCTATCGACTGATGCAGCGATTACACAGAACAGCTGAAAAGGGGTTGCTATCAGCTGTCCTGTTTAGCTGCTGCAACGGCGGACAGCAGGCCCATTTCAGCAACGATCACTGGACCTCCCTGTGTGAGATGGGGCCGCAAAATAAAAGCTTATTGGCCTCTTGCGGCCCCGTGAGTCTGACATGTGTGCTGTGAAGTAACCCCAGTGACCAATAAGTGATAAGTAGATGTACAAACCTTTTCCTGCAAGTTAATGTCACTGAAGGGGGTGCCAGTGTCTGCTCCTTCAGCAGCAAATCCAGCCTACAAAAAGACAAAGGAACTAGACTCAAACGCAACACTGAAGTGTACAAATTACAGATAAAGCAACTGCCCATAGCTGCGGAGAGCCATGTGACACTTTACTATGAATGCTGGATCACAGAATAAACCTACAAAGTAGCCCTTGTTGCAATGATTGCTCAAATCTTGCTAACTGTAGAAAAAAAAAATATCAATGGTCCGAATTAACACTGGACCCAGCCTTCCATGTGGGCTGAAAGGAATGCAATTGCTTTGGATCCAGATCTTCCGAATCCACTGGAACAGCTACACTGTTTGCTCTCTACAGCGCTGTAAACACCTGAGGCATCGGAAAAGGGGTAAGGGGATGCCAGCCGAAGCACTGATCCTATGGACAGAGAAGACTCTGAACGCTAACATAATATATGCTTTATTTTAATTATTTTCTGGTGCGCAGCCAATTCTCTTATTTATAGAAGTAAAGTCTTGTTTTAAAAACGTTATCACATTATGTTGCCTATCGTTTTTAGAATCTATATGACTGATGCTTGATGACTGCCTAAGAGTATTTGAAGCTGGAAGCAACAGACTATTCATTTGAGAAAGCTGGTACACTTACATCTACTACTAGTAACACAGATCTAAGTTACTACTAGAGCACTTTCCCTCATCCCCCTTGTTAATTAACTTTTTAATTAAAAAGTACGAAGCCATGGTATGGGTTCCATGGCTCCCTTATGCCTGGATCTTTTTTGATTCCTATTTAATTTTTTGGGTGCACGTCTCGCCTTCCTGGGTCGGCACCTTCCCGCCCCCTACCTGTACACTCATCCTCCCTTTATCTTTAACAAGCATACGTACACTCCCCCCCTAATTAATGTTCTGTTCAGTTATATATAGACCTTCTTCATTAATGGCATTAGTTTGTAACGGATGCTTCAGCACATCATTTTTACTGTCTATCTACTAGTTGTATGTAAGTGTTGCATCACTTAAAACTGTTTTAATGTGTCATGCCCCAATTTTGGGGAAAAGTTACTATATTGTTATCTATTATAAGGTTTGTCAATAACATGGATAAATCTATAAATTAACAGTTTAAAAAAAAAAAGAGATGGGTGACCAGTCAGTAGCTTCCTCCTCTGTACATTTTCCTAATTGCTTCTTGGAGAATGAAAGAGCGAAACACAATTTACCTGTGGTTGAAAATCGACAGGTTCCAGACCCCGACACTCAAATTCCACTATAGTCTTAAAGCGGTCACTGTCTTCTGCCTGAGTTCAATGAAATCAATAAAATCTTAGATTATACAGAAACGTAACACCAAATCAAGAGGAAGAAACGGATAAAAAAACAAAATATGAATCCTCAAACGTCTCACTTACATTGTAGGACTGCAGTGAGGTGCTCAATATATCTGCACAAAAGACAAAGAATGATCAACGAGGCAGCCTAAAATGGCTGCTGTTCTCCATTTTTAATGTGCTTTTATGCAAAAGTGTTATTAATAGTGTGTAGAACCAGACATTCAAGGCCAAGACATGCTGATAAGGCAGCTTGGTGGGAGCTGAGGGTATGTAACACTAACATGCTAGCTTATACTGTGCATATGTGGAAATTAGAAATTAGTTAGATAAGTAGTACCAATTAAATTGCTTAAAACATTATTATAACATAATAAGGAAGGGAGTTCCGGCTCTGTTGTTGTCGGGGATAAAAGACTTGGCACAAAGTCAGCTCGCTGACTTCAAACGGGACTGATCTGACTTAATGCAGGAGTGATCTGGGCTATAAACGTAACTGATCTGACTAAGTGCAGGAGTGATCCGGGCTTTGTACGTAACTGACCTGCCTTGAGTGCAGGGGTGACCCGGGCTTTGAATGTAACTGACCTGATTGAGTGCAGAAGTGACCCAGGCTTTGAACGTAACTGACCTGAGTAAGCGCAGAAGGTACCCGCTGACCTTTTCCAGCTCGACAACAATCGAGATAGGGGCCCCTGGAAACCCGTTGATCATTATCAAGCAATAACTACCAGCTGAAGCTAAGTATTATTCATGTATTTTGCTTAATTCTTTATTAAATTTATTAAATACTATCATTTATAAGAATTGTCTTGTGTGGTGTCATTTAACTCTGGGTATTTACCGAACCTTAAGTTCCACCGGGAACAGTTAGCCAAAAAACTAAAGCAATTATTGGTTGGTCCAATCATCCAATTTTTTATAGAGCCGATGGATTTGTGAAACCTCCGATAATCATCCCTAAAGGGCTCTTAATGGATTATGAATTCCTGATATTGTGCAGTGTATGGGCATTTCATATAGACGGACTTTATTACCATTGTTATGAGCACAGATAAACCTCCCAGAATACAGTGCGAATAATATCTGAGGATAGTTATATCAGGGTATGCTAATAGTTAATCATAGCACGGAAAAGCTGTAAATTGCTAATAATAATGAATTTTACTCAATTTAAACTCGCATGAAAACCTGTGGGAGTAATACTGGCTGTAACTATCTGAAGGGACATTATTGTGAATTATGTGATGACTTTTTAAATGTCTTTAAACATTTTATTAAAACATTGGAAATTCAGCACTTAACAAACCATCTTTGTGACTGGAGATGAAGCACTCGGGATTTACGTTCTTTATTAATATATGCTGCGCTTTGTAATGAATGTGCATATGCTTAACCCAAAAATTGCATAGTGTGCGGTGCTGATATCACAACAAACCCCAATAATATTGCAATACAGACAAGATAAAAAGTTAACAAAGTGGCTTTAGATGCTTCTAATATGTATTACTAGAAAAAGGACTGATTTTAGTTTATGGAACCGTCCACTGTAGGGTTTAAATCATAATCGTCTTTGTTTTGTTTTTGCAATACACCTGTTATATTCACTCGTGAAGGTCTATCATTTGCCCTACTCTGCCTCAGCTTCACTAGTACACAGAAGAACCACTTATTAACCAATCGCCACATATCCACAAACCACTGAGCACAGCACTAAGCATCATTACAAGCTAAGTAAAGCGGCAATGGATTGTGGGGACTGCAGTTTTGTCAGTAACCATGGCCTTCATTCAGCAGTGTTGTCATTCATCGTGTGGTTCTCACAATCTTTGATCTGCTAAGAGCAAGGGGAGCCAGGATGCAACTAAAACAAATACCTCTACAGTATAATTTGAAACTATAAGGTATTAAAGACAACGAGTAAACTGAAATGTTCTCCTCTGACTGTTACTTACTATTACAGACCTGCCTCTGAAAGAAGCAATGTCAGCACCAGGGCTGGCCAACCTGTGTCTCTCAAGGTGTTGTGAAACTACGAGTCCCAGCATGCTTTTTCAGATATTAGCTATGTAGTTAAAGCATGGTGGGACTCATGGTTTCACAGGTTGGCCAGGTCTGGTCTACACAAACACTGGCTTTCATAACAAAAAGTATAAAGTTTTAGCAATCTTAATTTATGTCAAATCAGCTAAATGGCGATTTTCAATAAAGTTTGTATATGCAGCTTATGAGCTCTCACCTATGGAGTTCTCTCTCGAGCACAGCTTACATTTCTGTACCATGCTGGCACTGCCTCTCCCTCCTTTCAGAGGGACACTGTCCTGTGGGGGATTGCACGAGAGGAGTGATTAAGATCCCTTACTAATCATGCTGAAAAGGTCTACGATATACAGTTATTTTACAATCACATATTTATTGCAACAATGAACACATCACAATCGAGTAATGCTGACATTTTTTTTAAACCTCACAACAATCCACCCCAAGCCTTGAAATAAACAAAAACATATGTAAAAAATAAAAAGCCCAAACAAGCAACAACACCCCCAGGGTAACTATAACACTACGGAATGTATTAGTATAACCCAAAGAACTACTCTATCTATGTAATAGTGATACTACTACCCCTTTTATTTGGCCAGCAAGTTATAGAAGAAATGATGGATAACATGAGCCAATCATAGCAGTTTTTATTGTCACCTCAGCAGTAAAACACTAGAAAACTGTTCGGTTCAATCATTCATCTTGCCCAACACATCTAAATGCAAATTTGATGATCCTACCAGTGCACTGTATTGCTAAATACACAAGATGACACCACATTTCAAACCTCCAATTTACAATCTATATATTGCATTCATTTTATTAAAAAAAGTTATTAATATTATTTTATTTCCTAGATATTACATTTGTATTTTGTTTCACAATATTAAACTCCATAAGTAGACTGGATTAAGCTGTTGTCATTGACTTCTGGGGCCAGATTTACTAAGCTGTGGGAAAGGAAAAGTGGAGATGTTGCCCATAGCAACCAATCAGATTTTAGATTTCATTTTCCTATTACATACCATAAAATGACAACTAGAATCTAATTAGTTGCTACAGGCAACATCTCCACTTTACCTTTCCCGTAGCTTAGTAAATCTGTCACCTGTAATCTGTACTGACATTTCATACAATGTTGTGCAATCTTTTATTATATTATAGTAGTCTATTAGAACATAGGCTATCAGAACAGGACTTTATTTTCAGCTAGCCTATCTGGAGCGACAATGTTAATATCCCAAGTCTTATTGAACTCACCATCAACGTGACATACTGCCATTTGTCCGAGACTTCTCCACAATTTCCACATTTAAGCTGTTAAAGTAGAAGGACCAAATACACATTTTCATTTTACAAATACATATATATATTTTGTTGTTTAAAATTGTTATAGATTGTCAAACAGATGTCATACAGTACATCACATGTTTTACAATACAATAACATTGTAGATATAATAACAGAAGCGTATGGATTCCAAATACAGAAGTAATACAGAGATTCCATAAATCTTATAACATAAAATGCCCACAACACTACATAAAGCACCGTGCAAAGGAAAACCACAGCAGTATTACCATGTTGTATCAATTAAAAAAAATCAAATTCACACAATTCACCCATATAAAATTACTTTGACTGACACTTAATACGCCAATCGAAATCAACTAAATTTTAAAGCTGGTATGTAAATGTGATTGGATTAGGTCTTCAACCATGTTCAGCAGTTCTCAGTTGCATTGTGAGAAAACATTTATATGGTTAAATCTCGCCAGTATTTATGGTATTGTGACCCTTGATTGCAAATAAAAGAATCTATCTAATCAGGGAATCACTTTTATATAAAAGACTACTGATGGTAAATATGCTTGGCCCACAGACAGAAACAAGTAGATAGTAATATCAACATTGCAGGCATAAGTGGGAAAATGTACTGAATATAAAAGGTGTTAAGCATCAACTGTATCTCTTGGGCTTGCAAAGTAACTATTTTGCACCGGATGAGATGGGTGATCACATTCACTACTTAACAATGTTAAGCGTTCCACATCCATATTTGCCAGTGACACTGAACTGAGGCAACATGTGAAAAGCATTTTGACCTCTCACCTTCAGAAACCAGCGGAAGTCTTCACCCACCGGCCGCAGCCGTGTGACATTTTCCAAGTTAGCCTTGAACTGTAGTGCAAATTTCTACATGTAATTGTAAGACAAGAAAATCATTTTCAAATAAAACTGTAACTATATGCCAAGAAAAGAAGAAAGCCCTTATATTTAGTCTTTAATCATTCACCCAGTGATAATTCATGTCCCATTTCTTACAACGGGACACATGCACTTTAATCTCAATTGTAACACCTATATTCTGTCTAACATTAATTACTATACATATCATAACCAAATGGTAAATATTTGTGGGATACAAGTGTCCAGATTTAGAACTTTACTGATTATTGGATGTTCTATTCACATTCAGCCTAACATATTCCTTTTTTGGGGGATTGGGGGGGGGTAATAACGTCACACCAGCTAATCGTAATTTCTATCCATGTTTATTTTACATACAACATAGTGATAATAGTATATGTGGTTAAAGAATGTATTTATTTAAAGGGTTAAGTCAACTGATACTATTATTATTTCTTCAAAACAGCTCCTATAGGAGCAGTTACGTCATTGTGAGCTCGCAGTCATGCTATAATATTGCACAGGATAATGCATGAGTAAGAGAAACCTACAGTATTGAGCACTTACCACCATCACGTCGGTGGTTGCTTGTTTTACGGCAGTCAAGCCTTCAGTTGCCGAAAAGCAAGACAAACCATAAGCATCACGTGCTTAGTTTGACAAGTTTACAAGTAACAGGACAGCGCCATCTTGTGGAGAAGCGCGTTATTGCCCTGAAGTAAGTAAGTTTCAAAGAACTCTTATGACTTTTGCTTTAGATATTTTCAAAATGCATCACGGTTATGGTAGATTCGTTTTATACCTCACTTGTGCAGCTTGGGACTCTCATCTCATACTTTTATTGATGGATTCTAAAAATGCTGACTGGCAATAATTAAAGCCCTCGTTTATGCAAATGAATGTTTTGTAATTATTTGTACAGTATACCCACCCAAGAAACTTGTAGGTTTGTTTGAAAGTGACTTCTTTTGTTAAAGCCCAAACATACACAGTAATCTGAACTATACTCCACCTGCCCCACACCTATCATTCAATAAAACGCAATGACCTGATTGCTTGCTGGTCATGTGGTCACTCGTGAGTTGATGTTGATTCTTACAAAAAAAAGCACTGGGTAAAACCAACAGTCACCAGTTGCTCCTCTCAGACAGCCGGTTCCGCCGGAGAGGAGGAATCCACAAGACTTTGATAGGTAAGTGATTGTATGTGTATTAACATGTAAGAGTATATTGTTTGTTTGTGTGAGTAAACGAAAAAACTAAAAAAAAAAGTTTTTGAAAAAACCTCAAGATGACTGTATTTTATATGCTAACTGAACAATGGCATGAAATTAAGCATGATCTCTATGCTCCAATGCGCTGGGTACAATTCATTGCACCCATTTAGCACTTTTACCATCACATAGGTCAGAAAAGGTTTTTTTTTTGCAATTGTAAAAGTTTCTCAACGTGCAGATGAGGTTCCTGAAGGTCATAGTTTGTTTCCAGTGATCAACACATCTTTGTTCTCCAGCAGTTTACACTTTGGCGCATGTTTGACGAGAATCACTTTCCCCCACAGGCTGCTCGATGTTTTTAAGAGCATAATATTCAATACAGCGTTAACTCGCACGTGTCATTTAAAATGCACAAATATGTTTTAGGTTACAGTTGGATGTCTTTTTTTTTTGGAGTTGATGCCGGATACAGATGTCACCCATGGCTCTTAACAACTTTATCCAACCCGATTCCAGCAGTAGAAGAAAGGTACCGAGCAGCATACACTTATAACAGAGGAGTAATTTGAGCGTGCCTTTTTTTTTACCCTTAAATCCTGGTCCTGATGTTTAGACAGTTCCAGGGCTGCGCTGCTATATACTCACCTTCAAAGGTTTGCAACATAATTGTTACTTGTGCGATTTTGAACAACATTTGTGTTGAAAACAATTTGGAGGTTAATGTAGAACCAGTGATTTCTTTTTGAATAATGATCTGCTGCTGCTGCTAGCTCGGTGTGGGATAGAGAGATCTGGGTCTCAGTGTGGGATACAGAGAGCTAGGTCTCTCTGTATCCCACACTGAGACCTCATCAATTTACTTTTCTGATGCAAGACAAACATTTGATAACAAATAATCCTTTAAAGTATTTATTTACATTATCAAGTCCAAGTCTGGATGGGTGAGACTAGGCGGAGCCAGGCAGGACTGGGGATCAGTGGCGGGATGGGCCGGGAGGGAGGGGGGCTTGTGCCCCCCGGGCCACTCCGCTTTTTCTCAGTTTTGGGTCGGTCTCTGGTGGTCTAGTGAGGCCACATGGCCAGACCATGCGCTGCGGAGGAGGAAGAGGAGCACAGCCGACATGCATCCCTGCTATCAGCCGCTGCTGTGGTTACATGGAGAAGTTGATCGCAAACCTCCTTTCAGCTGCTGGGGTTTACGATCAGCTGCTCTGTGTTCTGCCCGGCAGCTGATAGCAGAGACTTCCTGCCTGCACAGGAACCAGGGACATCGCGCACCGCGGAGGAAGGGAAGACATCTAAGGTAAGTGAAGAAATAAAAGGAGACTGGTGACATGAAGGGGGATACTGAGGAGTGGCTGGTGACATGAGGGTGGATACTGAGGAGGGGCTGGTGACATGATGAGGGATACTGAGGAGGGGCTGCAGATATGATGGGGTGACTCTGGGGTCAGAGACTGTGCAAAGAAGAGCAACTAAAATGCTCCATGGCCTTTGTAACAAATCATACCAGGAAAGGCTAGAGGAACTAAACATGTATAGCTTGGAGCAGAGAAGGGAGAGGGGGGATTTGATAGCAGCTTTCAAATATATCAAGGGTTGTGACCGGCTAGAGGAGGGTGGCAAAGGGAAGAGGTGTAATAGAACACGAGGGCATGAATATAAACTGGAGGGTGGTAGATTCAGAGGAAATGTGCGTAAAAACTACTTCACTGATAGGGTAACAGATAAGTAGAATAGCCTCCCATCTGAGGTGGTTAGAGGCTAACACAGTAGAACAGTTTATACATACTTGGGATAAATATAAGGCTATCCTAAATCTTAAACTAAATTGAGGGTAAATAGGGTTAGTATAGTTTTAAATAAACAACTGGGCAGACTAGATGGGCCATGTGGCTCTTATCTAGCGTCACTTTCTATGTTTCTATGCGCTCTCCAGATGTTATACAACATTTGCCTTATTAACTTAGGGCCTGATTCAGATGCTGAAAATAATAACTTAAAGTTACACCTGGGCAAAACCATGTTGATTTCAGGGGGAGTCAAGTTAATTTTATTCTATGCATGCAGGGAGAATGCTTTGATTTTACTTATTGCACACAGATACCTGATCAGCTTCACTTTTAAACTGCTATTTAGACTTGAGCTGGGAAACATCACCTTTTAACTATACTGTTGCAACAAATGAAATTTGACTCCCCTGAAATCAACATGGTTTAGCCCAGGTGTAACTTTAAGTTCTTATTTTCAATCTCTGAATCAGGGCCATAGTCTGTATTGTGTGCCGGTTTTTAAGATAAAGTGGGAGTTGTATAGTGGAGACTAGAAATATTGTTTACCCTAAGGACAAGCCATTATCTCATGGGCCGCTGCTGTGGGCTTGCCCCCCAGGCTAAAGTTTGCCAGCCAGCCCGCCCTTGCTGGGGATGGAGCTGGTCGGGATCGCTGCCTGATAGGAGCTGTCATACCTGGAGCGTGAGCGTCATTTTAAGCTGGCTTACAGTGCAGGGGGAGTGGCTGCCACATCCCCCCCTTCCTCCTCCGGGCCCCATAGCATTCACACCCCCTGTGGTAAAGCCCCTGCTTTGAAGCCAAAGAACTGGCATCACCATAAAAAAAAGTTGCACTGTATGTGTAATGAATTGTTTTGTAGACTTTTATTACATGTCTAGTAACCTTCCTTGCTTGCTTCTGTCCTTACCATTTGTCTGTAATACCGGATTGCCTGCCTGAGAAGATCCCCACCAAAGAAAATCTAAAGCGCCATCCTTGGGGCCAGATGCCAGGCTCCATCATGGAAAAAAAGGTAAGTTACCCTTTTATTTTAAACAAGGGAGCTGGATCCAGACTTAAGGAGATTGTAATTACACTTCTCCATGGCAGCAGTTAGTGATGGGAAAATATCCAAGCAGTTCTCAATGGGGAGGGCCCTAAACTACCTAACTAACTAACCTACACTACAGCACTAAGTACTCTAGAGTCAACGTCTGGGCATCAGCAGATGCTAAATTTGGACGTATAGTGCTTAGAAAAAGTGTGCAAAGACGACCATCCTGCCGCCTTACACAATTCTTCTATGGACACTGACTCTCGTTCTGCCCAAGAGGCAGCTATTGACCGAGTGGAGTGGGCTATCAATCCACTTGGTACCTCTACGCTTTCAATCTCATATGCTTCCAAAATACAGGTTCTAATCCACCTGGCTATGGTGGATTTGGAGGCTGCAGAACCCTTGTTCTTCCCCTGAAACAAGACAAACAATTGTTTAGACTTAACTTAGCTTAACTTAGGTAAAAACTGAGGATTGGTCCTGAGGACTACCTTATCTTGAAAAAAAACGAATGAAGGGTTCTTCTGACTAGAGAGCTTGAAGCTCTGATACCCTCCTAGCGGAGGTAATGGCAACCAAAAAAACAACTTTAAGTGTCAAATCTTTTAATGAATCGTGATATAAAGGTTCAAAAGGAGACAAAGTAAGTACATCCAAAACTAAATTTAAATCCCATGGAGCTATTGGGGATCTAAAAGCTGGCTTCAATTTGGACATTGCTTGTACAAATCTTCTGACATACTTATTCAAAGCTATATCAAAATCTAAATGCGCTAAGCGCAGATATTTATACCTTAATGGAGCTCAGAGCCAGCCCCATGTCGACCCCCTCCTATAAGAATTCTAAGATGTCAGATACCGACTTCTTGTCCGGCAATCTGCCACGATCTTTACACCAATACAAAAAGACCTTCCAAATTCTGTAGTACGTTCTAGATGTAGTAGACTTTCTGGCTTTTAGTAAAGTCTCTATGACTCTCTTAGAAAACCCCTTATTTCCTAACGTTTTAGACTCAACAACCAAGCTGTCAGGCATAAATTTTGTGGGTCCGGAAGGAGGAACTTTTCTTGACTGAGAAGATCTGCTCTGTTTGAGAGGAAACACGGCCCTTTTATCGCGAATCGGAGTACTAGCGGAAACAAAGCCCTGCGAGGCCAATAAGGTAGGATCATAATGGTCACCGTACCCCTCTGTATTTTCCTCAGAAAATGTATTATCATTGGGATGGGTGGAAATACATATCCTAGACTGAAGTCCCATGGAATGGTCATAGCGTTTATGGCTACTGCTTGGGGCTTGCGGTACCTTGAAACAAAAGTCTGAACCTTCATATTGTTTGATGTTGCCATCAGATCTATTTGTGGGGACCCCCATTTCCGAGTTATGGATACAAAAACGTCTTGATTTAGTTCCCATTCCCCTGGGTGAACTTGATTTCTGCTTAGAAAGTCTGCTATAATGTTTTCCGAACCTGCAATGTGGATTGAAAATATGGTTTTAAGATGTGCTTCTGCCCAACCTAAAAAAAAAAATTGCAGTTCCTTGAGTAATGGACCACTCCTGGTCCAGCCCTGCCTGTTTATATACGACATCGATACATGATTGTCCGTTTGATTTAGAACGGATTTCTCCTTTAGTTCCCTGGGGTTTGATTGAGCAACCCTGAACTCTTGTGACCAAGTGCATGTATGCTGTACCGCATGTACCCCCCCCCCCAGCAAGGCTTGCATCGGTCGTAACCACCAGTGGTTCTTCCATGTTCTTCCTTTTATCAATTTTGGAAGATTTAACCACCAAACCAGTTCCCTGTTTACGTGGTTCGTTATAATAATTGTCTGACTCAGATCCTCTGAGTCCTTGTTCCATCGGGTCAAAAAACATTTTTGTAAAGGCCTCATGTGAAGCCTGGCCCAGGGTATCGCCTCTAAAGCTGCTGCCATTAGACCTAGTACCCACATACAGTCTGCCGAGGTGACCGTTTTTAAAGTCCTGAACTTTTTTTATTTCCTTTGTTAAGGTAACTCTTCTTTCTGGTGATAATGCCACCGTAGTTTTTAATGTATTTATGATCACTCCCAAGTATTTTATTTCTTCGGAGGGAACTAAGTGGCTCTTTTTTAAATTTATTAGCCAGTCATGCTCTGTAAGAGTGTCGATGACCACTCTTATATGATCTATTGTTTGTTGTTTGGTTAGGCCTGCCACCAAAATATCGTCTAAATACGGCCACGCCATTATGCCCTTTTTCCTTAAACGGTTACTAACACTTTTGTGAATGTGCGCGGGGAGGTAGCCAGGCCGAAGGGGAGAGCAGTAAACTGAAAATGTTGTTGGAAGTTGTAAATTCTTAGAAATTTTTGATGCTCTCTGAGAATAGGTATGCGGAGATACGCATCTCTTAAGTCTACTGACACAAGAATCATATCCTTCTGTAGTACTGACAGGATTGATTTGAGAAACTCCATCTTGAATTTCCTGATTTTTATGTTTGTTTAACAAGTCCAGGATCGTCCTGAAGCCCCCTGATGCTTTTTTTTTTTTTTTTTTTTTTTTACTTTAATTTTCATGTTTTTTTTTTTTTTTTTTACTATAAATATCCTGGAGTAAAATCCTAGACTTTGTTCTCTTACTGGAACTCTTACTATGACCTTTTGCAGTAGTAAAGAGTCTAGACTTGCTACTAATGCTACACTGCTTTCCTTTGAGAAGGGAACTGAAGAAACTTTGAAGAAACTTTGAAGAAACTTCTTGGGGCCCGATGAAAAAATTCTAGGATGTACCCTTGACGAATACTATCTAACACCCACTAATCTACTGTGGATGTCTCCCAAACTTCCCCTACAGGGATCTCTAAGGATGGATCCCCAGTTATGGCATCGTTGGATAGAAACTTTTTAAAGCCTGTCCTGGTTCCCTTCCCCCTCCAGCCACGAAAAAACTGCCTAGACTTGCCCTGATTGTATCTCAGGTAACCTCTACCGGGCCGGTAGGATTTAGCTTCCCTATAGTCAGAAGTAAAAGTCCTGGACATCCTACCTCCATAAGGCCTTTTCACAGATTTCTCTTGAGGAAGCCAATTTTTTTTTTTTAGATCTTCTTTTGTAACAAAAGTTTCAGACATGGCAGCTTTTATCTGTGAAACCAAGTCCGGTACATGAGATGAAGATTGTTGCTGTTCACCAGTAGCACAAGAATTACATGATGTTTCATGACAGCCCTCTGGTACACATTATCACAAAAAACACACCGAAGTTTCATCTTTTTCTTCGCTTTAGACCTAGCGTCTAATGAAATTTTACTGGATTCAGACCTAAAAAACAAACAAAAAAGAAACAAGAAACTAAATACTAATTACCCTTCCTAACTAAAAAACATTCAATAGGTAGTAGACTTGAGGCCTACCCAGATTTCCTGGGCTGGGACCACTTCTCCCGAGACATCCTGGAGGTAAAAACGCACCTTCCACCACATGAGCAGGAATACAGCCCAGGAGAGGTTGTCAGTATAAATAGCGCACTTTTCCAGTTTCCAGCGATATGCGGTGACGTCACCCAGCCCTATACCGCAGTATGGGCTACAGAAAAATGACGGCGGTCACATTTCCAGGTAACCGCCTACGTCGCATCACTTCCGCCCACCCTCAAACAGCGTTGGGGCGGGCATAGTACTGGTGCCTCAGAAGAACGAGGGATCACCAGAGAGGCCGGTCCGTGCCTCCACTCCCAGTCTGAACACAACACGCCGGTACGAAGATCCTCAGACTGCAGCTGGAATCACCGCAGCGTGGCTGCAGCGGATATGCCTCCTATCTAGCTAAACTCCTACAGGAAAAAAGAAGACACAGGGTGATGGAAGGGGAGGTCCTATATAGTGCCCGGTGTCTTCTCATTTCCTGTGGGCTCCAAGGAAAGAGGGATGTTAACCTATCACTAACTGCTGCCACTGGGAGGAGGAAACATACAATCTTCCTGTATAGCACAGATGCCAGAGAACCGGACTAGCAACTAAAGGGTGTAAATAGCCCTTTTTTTCCTATTGAGCACCAGTTTATAAGTTAACACATGGAGGAGGAGGGATACCCGATGAAGAGGAAGTGGGCATGGCTAGTCAGATGTAGGGGGGGAATTATCAGCAGCTCTGCCTTGTTGGCAGCCCAACTGGTATGTAGGAGGGGGACAACGATAAATCAAACAAAAAAAAGAAAACACTATAGCAAATCCCAAGCGTAATCACATAGAACGTTCAGATAATCTCTGGCTGTGATTTAAACAGTCATTGTATAATTCTGCCATCAATAACAGATACATACCTCCATTGACTGGAATAACATGCTTTGTCCACACAAACAGTCTAAAAATTTTAATCAATATTTTTAATAAAGAGGATCAGTAAAATAAAAAAGTACACGTAAAAACAGAAAACAGCATCCGCAGTAAATAAAATAAAATGCACAATGTTCTCCCAGAGAACTAGATGGGTTTGATCTTGAAGTGAAGTCCAATCAAGCTGAAGACCAGACACTTCAGGTCCTGTACAAGGTAATAGAAGACTCTTAGTCCCTCGGGGTCTCTGAAATAAATAAGAGTCTGCGTTATAAAGGCTCAGTTTTAGAATTAATGTTTCTACAAACACACAGCTCTATGGTTCCCTAAGGCTTGGCCTTTTGCTGCATGTGCTACAGTAACCAGTCACATAAGAAAAAAAAGCAGAGATTGCCTTCTAGCATCTCTTGTGTCTCCACAATGAGTACCTTTTGGACATGGATCTTAGCTATAATGTATTCTCGTTATAGCTGAGTACCTTTAACTAAATGCAGAGCACAATACATTGTAAGAAGGAGGTATATACTTATGGATTAGTTACTGAGATTAATATGGTAAATTTTGCTTGTCATAAGCTGTTGCAGCAAAAAAGAAAAAAGTGCAAGTAATACACAACTGGCTTCACATCACTGTTTAGCCAACTGACATAAGATATATTGCGATCACGGTATACACAAAATACAGCAACCCACAAGGCTCACCACTGTCACAACATTTCACAAGGTCGTTCTGAAACTTACTTGGATTGATTCACATCTATAAGGGAACCAATTTTTGATGTTGTGAATGATATGTGTTCATCCCCAATCACAATCTCCAGCTCCTGTAACATGCAAGAAAGTTATTTAAGAACAAAATGTACGCACTGCAGTCTTAAATAAGATAGTTATTTTCATAGAACATCAATGTGCATTTTGGAGAGAGGAACGCAGTCTATAGCTACCAATCATCAAGTGTAAAATGTGTTAAGATTCACAAACACATTTTGTAAACAGAAGTTTAATTTTAGTCAGATTGATATTTTCATGTTGAGGTTAACTTCCAATTAAATAGATAAAAACACAATCAAGCAACCTTGAGCCGGATCCAGAACTGCTCTTAAATTTCATACGTCAGCCTCCGTAATGGAGGAATTTGAGTTCGAGTTCCGTAGGTGGGTGCGGAGTGCACAAATCCTGCACTCCTTCACATGTACAGGCTTTCTGCATGCAGAATGGTGGATGGCACATAAGGGCTTTGGAACAGCCTTACTGGATAATTACCATTCAGAAGCCCACCCACCATACATACATATCTCATAAATGTAGGCCCACCCACTGTGGTGACAAAATTCATATGTACTATGCATGCTCTGTACAGACAGATAGGACACTTATGTGCGTAGAGTACACAAGCCTCCTATCGTTATCAGTTCTGGTCCATAGACAGCAAAATAAACGTAGCTAGATACCATGGTGAACATTTTGTTAAATAGCCAGAATTTTAGTTTACACTAATGGCAACATGGCATGAAAATCAGAATGTTCATGGCTCAGAGATGTCAACAATGAATGTTCTCTCATTGGTAAAGACAACATTGTGGGTAACGTGTTCACAATTGCTCTACTTTAAATACTAAATACATTTTAGGATAGAGATAAAACACACCTGTCGACCAACTCTATCAGGTGGAGGCCACAAAGCATCATCTTCTTTTGTGATTTCACTGTCGTCTATGATCCTCTTCAATTCCTCCATTACACTCTTGTGTACATAAGCCTGAAAAGAGGCAAGCAAAAACATACTTGAAAAATTTAAAGAAAAATATATTAAGCAGGCCTGCGAGAAGAAGGATTTAAATCAGAAAAAAAACGTGTCATTTTTATATTTTACAATATGTCTAAACTCAACCACAATTGTCATAATAGGAACAAATATATCAGGGCTACACATATTTTTTAGAAGCTTAGAAGCCAGGGTGTATGAAAAAAAATAAGGAGAGATGCAGGGTCATCCCCACAGATGAACTGGCGATTACTCCTTTGCAGCACTTCAATCACCAAGTCCCAATTTGTAGTCGCCATGGAGACCAGTATTTGTCAAGCCCTGAAGTAGATGGTTCTCATCGTACCCATTCCAATTATTTAAAAGCTCTATAATAGAATAAACTAACTCAGATCCTGTGGGACCAACACTGTCTACAACAAGGCCATGTATCCCTGCATGGATTTAGATGCTCCGTGTGTGTGCTAGTCATTCCGAAAGGACTATTAGACTACTGAATTAATTATACCCAATACCCTTAAAATCCATACGTGACCCACTAGTTCAAAACACTGTTGGCAGAAGTGCATGGTGGTGGGTGATATAAAGCATATTTTTTAGAGCATTTCAGCTCCCTTTGAACACTCAATCTGTGTATAACAACGTTTCATAGCCTTCCGATCTACATATATATATCTACATATATTCCCAGCAAACACTCAAGAGAAAGACATTAAGGGCCTGATTTAACTTGCCACTAGTGAACTTTTTTCCATCTATTACGGTAGGAATAAATATGCAGATTTTTACTCCTATGGGTGTGCATAAAAACACACAAAAAAAATGTGGGATTAGCGGCGCACTGCAAATAACGCAGTGTGCGAAGCTAATTGAACCTTATAATTGCAGCTCAGGCAGGAATTTGTTTTCTGTACCTCCAAGTTAAAATTCCGTAAAATAATTATTTAAGGAAGAACAAACTTTAGCATCATATTAACACAAAAAGGATATGGAATTATAAACTAACAAGTATAAATACCAAGCATGTACATACCTCTTTTCTGATCATGACATCATTCTTGTAGTTACTGTTGTTGGCATAACGTAGTTTCCCTATTTAAAAAAGTATAAACAAAGATTCAAGACTGATATTTGGTTTAAGATCACAGTTTATTGGCTACTCAATGGTCACATTTTCAAAAACATTGCCTTCAAACTCAATTCCTTCCTAATTTTTTAGTATGGGTACAGACACAACAGTGTGTTCTTGCCCACCTGATACAAAATTTTCTATTTAAATAAAGTTGTTCTAGGGTTGTATAAGAAGAGATTTGATTAAAAAGCAGTAAAAAACCCTCATACTGGTGAAAATAATTTTCTGTAGGTTTTAAAAATAGTTTAGATCCAGGGCATGAGCATGTTTCATAAACCTTAGATTAGAAAAGCTGATAAACCCTTGCATGCTTTCATTGTACCAAGCTTTAACCGAACAACCATGCCATCACCAATAGCCAACACACACACCTATTCACATACTCACCAAGTCAAAACAACACCATACCCATCAGCTGCTTCCAAACCCCACCAACCTATTCCCATACACCACCATGGTCATCGTTACCAAATAAAGCCATACCCATTCCCAAACCCCCAACTACTTCCAAACCACACCAAGTCCCCACCACCCACCTACTACTATACAACACCATGGCCATTCTTACCTATTGCCAAAACCCCAACTACTTCCAAATCCCACTAAGTGCCCCCACCCATCTACTCCCATACACCACCATGGCTATCGTCAACATCTCAAATCCCTTGATGAACCCCACCATTCCCAAACCCCAACATGGACACCCCCCCACCCACTCCCAAACCCTTCTAAGGCCCCCCACATCCAAACACTATGGCCCTCCATCTACTCCTAAACCCCAGTATGCTCAATTCCACCTCACGTCATCCCCCTTTCCTGGGGAAGATATAACGATCCACTCCATATCACAGGACACGCAGCCCAAGGCCTTCACACCATAAGCCTGCTTTCCTTCACACCAGCAGTCGGCTTTCCCTCATACCGCGACACCCCCCACTCCTGCACCCAGGTTCTTACCGTCTGGTCGGAACTCAAACTCCAGAAACTCATGTCCGAACTTCCCTTTGTGCCCCACGTAGTAACGGAGATAGAAGTCGCTGCCCATGATGGTGCCGCTCGCGCCGCCAAATGACGACAACTCGTGTGTACAGGCGCGCAGCACAGACGTAGGGGCCTACGTTCGCAACGCACCAATGACGACAGGGTAAGGGCTGAGAGAGCCGACCAATGGGATTGAGGGACGGGTGTTCGTTAGCTTGTCCTATTACGTGCCCTAGCGCGGTTTTTTTTAATCACTAGAGGTCGCTGTGTGTTATATATTGTTACCGTTAATAGCGTGTTCTTATATCACGTGATTCCGCAGTAACGCTTTGTCTGCTGCTGGAAAATGGCCGATGTGGTGTTTTTGGCAAATGGGGAAGTAGCCAGCTCAATAATAAGGAAGCAAAGTGTCCCTTCACCAAGAGTATTTGTGTTGGCCAATAGTAGTATCCTCTTTCCCCCAGTACAAGTTGGCTAGTTCCCCTTTGTTGAATTGACCTTGTTCCTCATTAATAAAGTTAAATTGCAGTGGCACAAAAATGTATATCTGCAAGAAGCTGTTTGTTAACCAATAGTCCCTATAATGTATCCCAAAGTGTGCACGTTTATATGATTATTTGTATTGGTGAAATAAACTTTGCATTTACTTACAGTATAGTCAATTTGTCCCAACATAAAAAGGTTTTTGAAATGTAAATAAACATTAAATTAAATAAACAAATGATCTGATTGCTTTAAAAATGGTATAGATATAGATAAATATGTAGATAGATGAGTTTATTGCACTTTTGCACCATTATGTGTTGGACTATTAGGTTGCCAACCCTCCCGGAATATCCGGGAGACTCCCGAAATTGGGGCAGGTATCCCGGGAGAGCCACCAAATATCCCGCAATTCCTGACCCCTAATAAACTCTATCGTAGAGTTACTAGGGATGGGCGAGACTTGATTATGTAATCAAGCCCCTCCCATCCCTTAGAACACTAGAGATCACAATAGTGATTGACAGGAGGCGGGGCAATGGCTTCCCTCAGCCTTAAAAAGTCCGCAACCCTGACTATTAGAGATTTGTTTACATTTGCTAGGACCAGGCCTGGCCAACCTGTGGCTTTCCAGGTGAGCCACAGGTTTGCCAGGCCTGGCTTGGACTGTACCCTGGACTGACTGTCATATAAGCTGCTATTGAATTATGCACTTTGGAGACCATTGATTATGAATACTAAAGATGAATACATTGATTGCAGGAACTATGGATATGATGGACTTGCGTACACATTTTGGAGTGAGAAATAACTGCTATAAACCTGTTCTATGTGTATCTAATAAATAGCTGACTTGCTGATAACCATGTTACTCATTGGATTAAAGGTGGTGATTGCCAAAATTGCCCGCTCTAGAGAGAGATATATGTGGGCATGTCTGGGATCAGTTGCTGAGAGGGAGAGCTGATCCACAGCAGCCATTTTGGAGACTTTAAGGGGTGTCTCCTAGGTAAGTTGGCTCTCAATTTATAAACATATATATGGAACCCAACATTGGGACTCT